>CAUYRT010021157.1:0-47592 GCA_963574885.1 Lepilemur ruficaudatus
CACACACACACACACACACAAAGTAGTTACTCATCTATCTATAATCAGAGGCATCTTTAACTTCTGGATTTTGAACAACATCATATGCCTGTAATCTTCATTGATATGGCAAATCAGAATGCAAACAACTGATAAGTTTTGGTAGTATATCCTTGCCTCATGATTGTTAGACCTTCTACTATGTGTCTACTGATAGCAGCTATTTAGTAGGGATTGAAGGTGATTCAATAAAGCCAACAGAATTTTTATATGTACCTTATTTTTTTTATAGAGAAAGGAGCTTAAAGCAATTTGATGGAAAATGGAAGAATTATAGAGAGAATAAGCACTTTGTCACAATGCAAAAAAGGCCAAATTGGAGCAAAAAGGGCATATCTCTGAATGTGATACCAGATTTTATTGCATTCAAATATCTAAAACTGAATTATACAAAACCTAAGACTATGACTTAAAAGCTCTAGGAATTAATTTTATGTCAGCAACTTTAAAGCCAAAATATTTCTGAGTTTTTTTATTTGTGAACAAGTAGTTTCCTTACCATAGTTTAATTTTGTCTTATCCCAATGCTTACCTGTTTCAATGTTGATATTTATGAGTTCTTTTGATTGTCCTTGAAATCATCATCATATATATCTATCCTTCTACCCTCTAAGGTGAAACTAATTGTTTATTCACAGGAAGGCACAACATCTGATTACTGAATATCACAAATGGTCACACTTTTAACTTTCACTTTCAAGTTACAAGGAATATACCCAGTTAAATTATATACTGAAAGACTTAACTGCTCTCCTTTTTGAATCATCTACCTCTAATAGGAAAAAAAATGATAAACCATCCAAGCTAGTTTTGTATGTAAATAGAAATTATACATCTTTATTTTCAAGAATTCAGGCTTTTAAAAATCATGACTAGGTAGATCTGGATAAAATAAAAGTTGGAAAAATATTCAGAAAGAGTCACAAATAATCTTTCAGTAGTAATAGTCATGTTTGGTGAGGGAATGAAGTGTGTTAACATGAACTCAATCCCTAAATAGCTGTGAATATAATACATCGATGTATAGTGCTCCTTTAGACTTTCTTAGTTCTGATAAGTCTTTTGGAAAATGGAGGCTCAGAAGCCTCAGTTGACTGGCATGCTGACCAGCCAACTGCTGTGCTGTCAGTCCCAGGAGAGCAGTTTGCCCTGATGACAACTAGCAGTTTGTTTGAGCAGGCACTCTGCCTTGTAAAATTAGCTCATCTTTTCTCTTGGACTTAAACAGAGAGGACCTGACCCTGTATGACATCAGATAAGAAGCAGCTGCTGGTGTTTCTGAAGTACAGTGCAAGGAAAATGAGTGAGACTCATCAGAATGCCTGACAATGCACTAAAGATTGTGATATAGCTGTCACTGCTATTGTTGTAAAGGTTTGCCTCCCATTTCTTAATAGTGGTAGTTTATAAAAAGAAGAAAGAAATACTGTACTTTTAATCTAACCCCATGAGAGGCATTAGGTACTTAGACACACAGAGGCATTATTAAAATAAAATGGTTCTAATTGTACAGCAACCTGTAATTACATATTGCAATTAGGCCAGGGCAGTTCAGGTGTGATTCATTATTTCACTAATGCTTCTTTGTTATTTTTTCTATTACAGTGGGAACTCTTCCAGTAGTGGCAAGGGAGGTGGGGGGAGAAGAAACCCTTGACAATTCTTTTTTGATGAAATGATTTAAATACACAAAAGACTTTTACAGCAAAAGCTTAAAATGAGTTTTAGCAATACCAGATTAAGCTAATCAGAAGTATTTATGCAGCATATGCAATTAACACATTATTAGCAGCACCATAACTAATAATAGCAGACATTCCTATCAGCATTCAGAGTGCAGTAAATATGTACTTTATGCTGAATAATATTATAAATACAGACAGACATATTAAAGGATTCTTCCCTTCAAAATTGTGTGCTATAATAACTGGGTTGTGTTGGAAGGACACAATGTCACATTTCTACAAATAGTCCAAAAAGTTGTCTTTAAACTTGTAAATGCCTAGAAGCAGTGAATAGAGAGAGGATTTGGTTTATGAAAACTCAAGATATAATTCTGTCTTGGGAGAGTGAAGAGGTCGTGGAACTATAACCTTAGAAGAGAAATTGATGGATGGAGAGCCCTGTGGATACTCACAACTGTTGAATTCCAGCCCTTCTCCATTTGGGTGCAATGTATTCAATAGTGCATTCAAGTCACATCTATACAGACTGCAAAAATCTTATTGTGGTGTTATCTCTGTGACTGCTCTTTCACTTGATGAAATTTCCTATGCAAAATTCGCTTTCAGGAACAGGAGCTTATGCAGTAAGTTAAATGGCTTTTCATGTTGTAAAACCATTTTCAAGCATCTTTCCTTTTTTTTTTTTATGTCATCTCATCATTGCCTATGTATCTGAGAAGTTGTTCTTGGCATAAACAGCAGTAGATAAAGGAAAATTTCTGTCCCAGGAAGGTCTAATTTTGGTAATTTTAAAAGATATTCTATTTTCCTTGTGTAGGAATGCCTCTTTCTCCTTGACCTTTTCCAGGCAGATGTAAAAACTGAAATATGAATGTTTTATAAAGGCAAGGGAAATTATAGTTTTAACTTTTTTAGCATTTGCTATAAAATCAGAGTCACTGAATTATATATTTATTTTTTCTGGTATACATGATCATTTGAACTCCTATATTTAATCAGAAAATTGTGACCTCTGGTATTGGGGCATGAGGTGAAAGGTAAAAGTGATTACCCATAAAATAGAGCAGTAGAGTGTGGGTTTGTGATGTAGGCAGGAGAGAGGCCTGCTGTCAGTAATGGTGCTTGAGAAGCCAGATTGTAGGAAGGGGCGACACAGGTCAAGATATAATCGGCTCGTGCATGATGCCAGAACCAAAGGTCAGTCATCCCTTCATGACTAGGTAAAAGGAATTTGAGTTGAGCTTCCAGGAGAAGGTATTGTCTCATGTTTTACCAGGTGTCTCCAGGGGACTCTCAGACTACTTGCTTACTATCCGGCCAATGATGCTATTTCTATAGTTAGAAACTTTATTTAAAAAAAGAACATAATTGGATATTAGCCCTTTATCGAATGTATAGTTTGCAAATATTTTCTCCCATTCTGTAGATTATCTATTGCTCTGCTGATTATTTCCTTTGCTGTGCAGAAGCTTTTTAATTTAATCAAGTCCCAATTATTTATTTTTGTTGTTGCTGTAATTACCTTTGGGGTCATAGTCATACATTCTTTGCCTAGGCTGATATCTAAAAGAGTTTTCCTGTGTTTTCTTCTAGAATTTTTGTGCTGTCATGCCTCATATTTAAATATTGTATTTATCATGAATTAATTTTTGTAAGGAGTGAGAGATAGAGATCCTGTTTCATTTTTCTGCATGTGGATATGCAATTTTCCCAGTACAATTTATTGAATAGGGCTTATTTTCCATAGTGTGTATTGTTGTCTGCTTTGTTGATGATCAGTCAGTTGTAAGTAGATGGTTTTATGTCTGGGTTCTCTGTTCTGTTCCAGTGTTTCTATTTTTATACCAAAACCATGCTGTTTTGGTTACTATAGCCTTATAGCAGAGTTTGAATGTGGTAATGTGATCCCTCCAGATTTGTTCTTTTTGCTTAAGATTGCTTTGGCTATTTAGGCTCTTTTTGGTTTAAATTGAAGCACAGAATTATTTTTTTCTAGATCTGTGATATATGACATTGCTATTTTAATGGGAATTGCATTGAATCTGTAAATCACTTGAGCAGTATGGACATTTTAACAATGTTGATTCTACCAACCCATGAGCATGATATGTTTTTCCATTTATTTGTGTCATTTGTGCTTTTTTTCATTAGCATTTCATAAGTTCTCCTTGTAGAGATCTTTCATGTCCTTGGTTAAGTATATTCCTAAGTATGTTATTTTCATCATAGCTATTGTGGATGATTAGGGTTTTTGATTGGACTCTCAGCTTGACTGGGATTGATATATAGAAATAACTGATTTGTGTACATTGATTTTGCAACCTGAGACTTTGCTGAATTTATTTATCAGTTCCAGGAATCTCTTGGTAGAGTCTTTGGGTTCTAGATACAAGATGATCATATCATCAGTGAAAAGCAATAATTTGACCTCCTCTTTCCCAATTTGGATACCCTTTATTTCTTTCTCATGTCTGATTTTTCTTCCTAGGACTTCCAGAATCTATAAAGAACTCAAACAAACCAGCAAGAAAAAAAAAACAAACAACCCCACTAAAAAGTAGGCAAAAGACATGAACACAGGCGTTTAAAAAGAAGATAGA
This sequence comes from Lepilemur ruficaudatus, assembly GCA_963574885.1. NCBI lineage: Eukaryota > Metazoa > Chordata > Mammalia > Primates > Lepilemuridae > Lepilemur > Lepilemur ruficaudatus. The sequence goes on from CAUYRT010021157.1 coordinate 4,325, forward strand.
CAAATGGCCAACAAACATATGAAAAAAATGCTCAATGTCATTAATCATTAGGGAAATGAAAATAAAAACCACAATAAAATATCATCTAACCCCTGTCAGAATGGCTATTACTAAAAAGTCCAAAAAATAGATACTGGCATGGATGCCACTGTTGGTGGGACTGCAAATTAGTGCAACCTCTATGGAAAGCAGTTTGGAGATTTCTCAAAGGACTAAAACCATTACATTGCTGGAACCATTTGATCCAGCAATCCCATTACTGGGTATCTATCCAAAAGAAAATAAGTCATTTTATCATAAAGACAACTACACACAATTCACAATCTCAAAGATATGTAATCAACCCAAATGTCTATTAGTTCATGAGTTGATAAACGAATCTGATAGACACACACACACACACACACACACACATACATATACACACCATGGAGTACTACTAAGCCATAAAAAGAAATGAATTAATGCCTTTTGCAGCAATTTAGATGGAACTGGAGACCATTATCCTAAGTGAAGTATCTCAAGAATGGAAAAACAAATATTACATGTACTCTTTAACAATTTGGAACTAATTGACAGGTACACGTGGGCACAGAGAGAAGTAAAAGTCATTGGAAATCAAGAAGGGGAAGGGGGAGGAGGGAAAGAGTAAAATCCTACTTAACAGGTACAATGACTACTGCTGAAGGGCACACTCATAGCCCTGACTTAAGCATATATTAAATAAAAGCTATCCATGTAACAAAAACATTTGTACCCCCTTAACATTTTGAAATAAAAAATAACATAATTGGATAATTTACTATTTAGCTTTTACTATGATTGCTTACCAAATTCTTATTAATCTACGCTATTTTCTAAAAAATAGGATCATCTGTGCATACCTGATCAAAACTCAACTATTGCCATTTGCTTTTATAATCTATGGGCTCTTGTGGTGTTTCCTGTTTTGTCACACATGTACATTTCTAGAGCCATTTATACCAGGAAAGAAGAGAAGGGAAAGAGGAAGGAGGCAAGAAGTGTGAAAGAAAGAGGTTAAAGATAGGAAATATTTAAAACTTTAATAAAATACTGGCTTTCCTTTATTGAGAGAAATGCCACATGGGCCTTTCCACTCACTCCCTACTTAGTTCCATGCCCATTCTTAGATCAGAGGTGCTGTCTTGTATTCTCCTTTGTTGTAGAAAACACTTTGTATTTTGGGGATCCTCCCAACTTGAGAATGCCTAGTGTATTTTCTCCATCTGAATCAGTAGTGATTGGGCATATTTCCTTCCAGGGTCATTAGCATTCTAGACTCCACTTCCAACTCCAGTGATTTGAGCTTCTGAGGACTTCAGTGGGGTTTCTGAACATAGTGTTACCTAAACCAACTTCTGCTTGTCACTTCAGGCTGCAACAACTTTCATCTGGCTTCTCCTCCTTATCTGTCTACATATTGGTCTTTTAAAACCCAGAACCTGAAGTCTCTATGTCATTTGTCTCCTCAGAAATATTATTTTCAGTTTTTAGCTTTCTCTTTTACAGTCATAACAGAAAATCTTGGGAAAAATATGGCACTATTACAAATATACAAGATATATACAACTTTGTACATTTCTGCTTTCCTAAAAAATTTATCAATACATGACTGAGTCTTCCCCCTCTTCTTTTCTTAATCAGATATTCATTCATATCAGCCCAATTTGTAGACTAACATGTGACTTCAAAGAGGCCCAAACTGTTTCCTTTTAGGTTCCTCTGGTTGACTGGATATTCTTACAAGGGAGCTTTGTCCTGTTTCCTCTCTGCATCTTTATGCTCTGTCATAGGGCCTGACACCTAGTAGGTGATCTACAAATACTTCTTTAAAAAAATTTTATAAAACCTTTATTTAGAAATAAATCACTTACCATAATATTAATCCTTCAAAGTATGCAATTCATCATCACTACTTAATTTCAGATCATTTTTATCACCCCAAAAAGAAACTCATTAGCAGTCATTCCAACCCTTCCCATTGCCCCACTCCTCCTTCACCCTCAACCCCTGGTAACTACTAGTCTACTTCATTCTTTAAGGATTTGCCTGTTTTGTACATTTCATGTAAGTGCAATAGCACACAATATTGGCCACTTGCGATGGCATCTTTCACTTAGCATAATGTTTTCAAGGTTCATCCATATTGTAGTGCATATCAGTACTTCATACCTTTTTATTGCTGAGTAATATTCACCATATGGAATACACATTTTGTTTATCTGTGTATCAGTTGAGAGACATTTGGGTTGTTTCCACTTTTTGACTACTATGAGTAATGCTACTACAAACATTTATGTACAAGTTTTTGTGTAGACATTACAAATGCTTTTTAAAGTGAAATGCAAATGCCATTAAACAAACTTTATACAAAACCAAATAGATTATTTCCCACTTCTATCTTTTAAAGCAATTCTGAAATTGCTTTAAATAGCTTCTTCACAGTGTCTTGGGGGAGAATTGGTCTCTCAATCTTTGACTTAAATCTCATCATAATATTAATTAATTTGCTAGTATCAGACTTGAATTTTTGTCACTATTCAAATACCCTAGACCTCTGCCACTAAGTAGTTCTTTCAGTTCTCCAACATGGAAAAAGTATATACTTAGAGACTGGGTGACCTACTTATTAGGAAGCCTCAGTTTCAGCTTAAGCTAGACCAAGATATTTTGTGTTGGTTTTTATTTATAGGAAACATAATTTGTGTTGGCCTTGAGGTAATCTGACTGTGATACATTGGAACAGATGGCAACCAACCAGTGATAATTACACTAGTGAACCCTTTAGTGGTGTTACTTGGAGATCACAGATACATTTTCTTTTTTGTAAAATCTGATGAGAAAGAATTTTATCACCGTAAGTGCTTTAGTTAGTAGTGCTCAGTTTAAATAGAGTTTATCAAACAATGTTGACAGTAAAGATAGTATAGTCAGAAAGAAAAATGAGTGCTGCCTTTTTATTTCCTCCAGCAGCCTCAATACATTTAGAAGAACTATCTATATTTGAGACATAATCTGCTGAAAGTGGACAAGGAAGGCTTTTATAGTTAGACTTGGATTTGAATTTTAATCTCATAACTTTCTACAAATAGAGATTTTGGAATTTGATTCACTTCTCTCAGCAAGTTTTCTCATCTGTAAAATGGAGAAAACACAAAACTCCATAGAGGTATGGCTAACTAAAATGTGATGTTTCTAACACAGTGCCTCCCAAGGTAAGCTTATCTTAAATATTGGTTAGATTCTCCCCTCCTTAAATACATCTGGTATTGGTCTTAAAATTTATAGTTAAAAATTAATGCAGGGGAAAGGAATATAAGGTAACTTTACCTAGTGATTTTGTTGATCTTTGATAAATTTGTCAAAATGCTAAACATATTAAGTAATTTGTCTTCTAGAAGTTTAAAGCAAAATGAAAGTAAGAAATTTCTTCACAGACAATCATAATACAATAATGGAGAAAAGTATCTGATTGGGAGTCAGAACACCTATTCTCTAGTTTCACTTATGCCCAAAACACAAATGTGTTAAACACAAAATCCATCTTCTTTCCTTTACATTTACCATCAGCTGAACTCTCCCTGTTACAGGCTATCTCAGACATCTATAGTAGACATCATTAGTTGTTTTCCTCTTCCTCTCTGTGTCTAATGAGTCATTAATTTTGTTGTTTTTTGCTTCATAATGGCTTTGTCATTTCTCCTTCCTTTGTATTCCCACTGCTGTACTCTAACCTGATTCATATCATCTTGCTTACAGATGATTTCAGTAGTCACCTAATTCAGCTTTCCATTCCTTACTTTTACAAAAAAGAAAAAAAAAAACTCATTGCTTCAAAAATGTTTTGCCTAGATACTTAAAAATTGAATACATTTGTAAATAAATGAACATTTTCCCCAAATAGATGACTAGAACAACCACATGATACACCGCAAGCATGTGCCATGGACTGCAATGTTATTGGCAACATACAGAATCATGCAACATACAGCCTGTGTGGTCTTGCACTAAGGTACAGTCTATAATATGTCCAAATCAATCCTTTAAACAATTCTTGGGCCTTATAACCGTTCACTGATTTTTTTTTCCCATTGTCTACAACATAAAGTCCAGAGAATCAGAGAAAAGGTTGGGACTCATCATCCTTATATTTAGTCCTGACATGCCTTCCTAACCCAAATTCCCTACTGTGTCATAGGAAGAATCTACCATGTCATCCAGACTAGTCTTGCGTGACTCTTACCCAGAACAGGGTAAGAGTCATCCAGAGGCTGACTATAGAGCAAAATATAGAACAGGGGAACAAAGAAGGTATCAAGAAATGAGTAGGGCTAGATGAACTAGTTTGAGGATGTACCAAAGCAAGGAGAAAAGTTATAGATGATACTAGAAGGGAACTAAGGCACAAGAGCCAGAAATTTGACTTGGTTATTATACCATAACTCCACTGGGTCAGTGAGAGAAAATGAACAGAGAGACTGATGAGACCTCCACTGGATATGAGAGAGACATGGCATTTAACTCTCCATTAAATACTTTAGGAAATAAAGTCAAAATCCTAGCCTCATAATTAAAGCCCTGTAAATGATACTTAAGAAAAGAATGCATAAAGCACATTGAATGAAATGAGAAACACATTTTTATAAGAATGAGAAAAAGTAACTAATTGACTTGGTTGCCAGAATTAATAAAGCTTATTTGTAGTTGTAGAAAAAGAAAATTCTTATTGCAATTAAAACAATTTGGAGTTACCAAAACAGCATTAGAGATTCTTTTGTGATCTTACTTTAGTCATGCCATTCCTCTCATTGCCTTATGCTTAACCTCATGTTCTTGTCAAAATGAAGGCAAAAGAGTTTCAGATCTCAGACGATGTGCTGGGAGATTAATGAAACACATTCTGGAACAGAAGGAGGGTGAAAAAATAACACTAAGCCTTCTGCATCTGTTATATGAGCTGCTGCAAGTCATCACCCTATAGCCAAACTCTCTCCTCCCTCCTAGAGCCCCTCTTCCCCAACTTGAAGATGTCTATCACATCCTGCTGCACATTGGCAAATGAGCTTCTCAACCTGTGTTATGAGGATAGCAATATTGCTATTAACAATGCTTTCACATACTCCAGAGGCCTAAGATTTATACATGTTATAAAAAGGTGGGCTCATTTACTACGTGTACAATATTCATTCATAATTTTATGTTATATGCATACCATTAAAATTTAGGCATTTATCATGTACTTAATGTGGCGCTAGCTATTATCTTAATGCATATATTGTGAAAGGTAAAAAGATAAAAAACAAAACGACAACTCAAAAGACAAAATCAAAGCTTTAAGAAATGGGCCAGACCTGGCAACAGAGTGAGACCCCCCCATCTCTAAAAAGTAAAAATTAAAAAAAGAAAATGAACTGCGTTTAAGCAACTGCTGCCATATCCAGGGTGGATAATTACTAGAATGACACAGGGAGTGTTCAGAGAAAAGGGTAGGTAACTCTTTTGGTTAACACTCTCTCCGGAAGTTGATCATTTCCTAAGAATAAGAAGAGATGTTTATGAAACTCACATCATTATGGAAGCAGAAAGGTCAAAGAATTATCCTCAAATAGTAGCCAGCTAAAGCCTATGCTCTATGAAATTAAATACTAATTGCAGCTCCAGCATTTGGACTGATCCATGCTGTGGTAAGTAGGACCAGAAGTAAAACATACATGGAGAAGCCTCTGTTATTTTAATTGTTGTCCATACAAGGCTCAAAGTCTCATTCTTCTTTTCATTGCATATCATCTCTTAGCAAGGGGGTGACTAGTTCAACCTGAATTGCTGATGAATTTCTGAAAGAGAAAGGTGAGCAGGAAACCAAGTAGCATTTTGAAGCCATTGAGGGTTCCCCCGCAATCTGGCTGATGGAGTTATGAATACCGTAATGAAGTAGATTGGGAAGTAGCAGTAATCCCACACTGAAGTACTTGGTAGACTTTTGTTTATATTATTTATGATTAACTTAAGGTTTTAGTGAACTGAATATTATTTTCTAGTTTAAATTAGTTCTTGGCTTATGCCTATATCATCTTTAAAAAGGTCCCGTGACAAAGAATTCCTGTATGTATTATAGAAGCACATTTGGACTCTGATCTTACCATATTGTTGCTTTGAGGATTTTGTATAGTAATGGCCAGACTATATATGGAACACTATTTATAGAATATATCTTAGGGTTTATTCCTTTCTAGGTATCTTCCTGACACATTGACAGTCTGGGAGTTTTCTCTAATGGTAAATTTTTAAAGAAATATTTGGGGGGGGAGTCAGAAAAAAAGAATTATATGAATCTCTAACCCTCGTCTATATAGTAAAATAGCCCTGGATATACATTTATATCTAAGTACATAAAATATATATAAGTATATAAAAATATATATTCACTAGAATTTTACACTATGTTGACAAAATACTCCTACATATTTTGCCTTGTCTTTTTTGAATGTCTCTTTATTTTTTTTTTCAAAATAATCTTTGAGTATATTACCTTTTATATCTGCCATATCTATGCAGGAGTCAAAAAGTATAACAAATATATCATTTGAGGGTATAAAATATTAATTCAAGTCATTACATGAAAAACTAAAAAGCAAAACATCTGATAAAAGGAAAAATTGATGATAAGGGTATCATTAAGTATTTGTAGGAGTTCAGTCATTCATTCTACAAATATTTATTAAATACCTACTGTGTACAGGCAGTTTTCTAAGCCAGGAGATTTTGTGAGAGAGACAGATTGATAAGTAATATGTATCTTGGAGGGGGATAAGTATGTTAGAAAAAGGCAGGGAAATTGGTTAGAAAGGAAGTACTTATTTTACGGATGATCAGGGAAGATCTCTCAATAAAGTTTCCTGAAGGTGAGGGACTGAGCCGGGAAGGAAGCACATCCCACCCAGGCAGAGCAACAGAAGCAACACATACAGAGACCTTGAGGCAGGTGACACTCAAGGAGGAACACCAAGGTAGGGAGCACATGTCATATATGACCTTGGAAGTCAATGAAAGCCCTTGGGCTGACAGAAGGAACCAGCTGAAGGGTTTTGCACAGTCACTTCATTTGACCAGGCTGCTGTGACAGTTCAAAGGAGAGATGATGATGGTGTTAACACTGTAGCAATCAAGGTTGTACCAAGCGGTCATATTTTGGTCAGATTGTAATACAGTAATTCAGAGAATAATACAAGAGATATCTATGTATTTAGCCAGGATTAATGAATGCTAACATTGACTATTTTGGTCATATTTTTACAGTTTATGAAAAGTTTCAGATTTGGTTAAAGCTGGCCCTTGTACAATTTCCCTTATTCCATTGCCTACACCTGCAAGCCCAAGTAAATCACTGTTTTGATTTTACATTTACTTTTGTCAATCTTTACACTTAACTCCATAGTGTATGTCCACAAACAATATGTACCATTTGTGGATTTCTTTAAACTTTACATTAATCCTGTTTATTATGATTTTTCTCACCCAACCTTATTTCTTAGAGTTCTGCCAAAGTGTGGATTTATTTCATTCTATTTACCTCCTATACAGTATTGAACTGCATGACTATTCCTCAAATCCATTCTCATGTTAGTGGATATTTAGATTGTTTCTAATTGTTTCCCTTATTGAAAAAGGACTGTCATCAAGATTCTTATGTGTGACTACTTGTAGATTTGTATGAAACTTTCTCTAGGGAGTACACGGCTATAAGCTGAAACCTATTGAATGGCCATCTTCTAATTTATTAATATTAATAATGACAAATGGCCTTTTTTTTGAGACGGGGTCTTGCCAGTCTGCTGTCTAGGTTAGAGTACAGTGGCGACGTCATAGCTCACTGCAACCTCAAACTCCTGGGCTCAAGTGATCCTCCTGCCTCAGCCTCTCAAGTAGCTGGGACAACAGGTGTGCACTACCATTCCCAGCTAATTTTTAAAATTTTTTGTGGAGATAGTGTCTCTCTGTTGCTCGGGCTGGTCGCAAACTCCTGGCCTCAAGAATCCTCCCACCTCAGCTTCCCAAATTGCCTTTTAAAGGGATAGTAAGAATTTAAACTTCTTCTAGGAAATTTTGAAAGTTCCCATTTTCATATGTTTACTCACTTGATACTTTCAAGTATCAAGACTTTTCATTTATTACTAATTTGATACATTATGAAATGGTTCCTTGATACTTTTTTTGGAATTTCCCCCAATATGACAAATCTTTCATGTTTGCCAGTCATTGGGTTGTCAATGAATTGTCTGTTAATATCTTTTATATATATTTATATATACTTATATATTACAATATATGCAATTGTAATATATAGAAATTATTACATGTAAAATTTCATATGTGTATATAATTGGGGTTTTTCTTTTCTACTTGTTTTGTAGTAGTTCTACTTATGTTCCTGGTATCAATACTTTGGTACAGCCATTGCAGCTATCTTTTAAAATCTGTGGCTTGCCTTTTAACTTTGTGTAGGGGGTTTTTCAAAACTAGATTTAAAAATTACTTTACTATTGTCATATTTATTAATCTTTCCCCCATGGCTCATGGTTTTTGTGTCTTGTTAAGTAAATCTTTCATTTCTGAGAAGCCATAAAAATATTCTCCTATATTTACTTACAAATATGAAAAGCAAAATTTAAAATTTTTGATGCTTTTAATCCATCTGGATTTAAATATGGTAGTATAGTGCTTCTACACTAAATCATATTTTCACTTATGTTTATGTTGTTCCAGGATTGTAGAATATTTCATTCTTCATCCACTAATTTATAATGCCACCTTTCTCCTATGGCACATTGTATATCATTATGAGTCTCTTAGGGGGCTTTCTGTTCTGTTCCATTGGTCTCTTTGTCTATTTCGACACCAATAGTTAACTCGCACAATTTTTAAATAATTCGGATGTTGCAAATCAACTCTCTGCAGTCTTTTATGCCAGTAAAGTCCTTGCTGTTTGGGATCTTTTTTTCCCTATGCATTTTATAATAGTCTTATCAAAATTCCTAAAAAATGCAACTGGGTTTCGATTTAAATTGCATTGAATATGAAGATTCATTTAAGAAAATTGCCATTTTTCTAGTAGTGAATCTTCTCACTCGTCATTTTATATCTTTCTATTTATTTAGGTCATTTTTTATATCCTTCAGTACAATTTTATCATTTTATCTGTATGGGCATTGTAACTTTTAGAGTTATTTCTAGTTACTTTACAAATTATACTTGCTCTAATATAAATGTGTTCTTTTAAATTTTTGTTACGTTTTCTAAATAGGTTTTGCTGATGAATATCTGTATTACACATGCACACATAGACACACACTCACACCATTAGAAAAACTTGTTATATTGTTCAAAAAATCTTTAATAGTTTTGTCTTTTTGATCTATTCTTTTGAGAGAGATATGTAAAATTATTCTGTATAATCTGCGTAATCTGTACAATGCTGTATAATCACAAAAGTTATTAATTTCTCTAAGCAAGTCTCTCAGTTTTTGCTTTATGTATTTTGAAGATAGACTATTCAATGCATGTATTCAGGATTTCTAAGTAATCACAGTGATTTTTATTTTCTACTAAAATGGACTCATTTTATATTCATGAGTTAGCCAAAATATATATATATTTGGCATTAATAATAAGTTATAGGCCTTCTTTTGGTTAGAATTTGCATAGTGTATCTTTTTCCATCTGTTTAAACTTTATTTAAAAACTTGTAAAGACTGAGCATAGTGGTTCATGTCTATAATACCAACGTTTTGGGAAGAGGAGGCGGGAGGATTGCTTGAGACCAGGAGTTCGAGACCAGCCTGGGCAACATAGTGAGACCTCATCTGCAAAAAATAGTTCTAAAATATGAAGACATATTAAAACATATAAAGATTTATATGAGTATGATTATAGCCACACTAAATTTAAAAAAACAGAAAATTGCTAATAAAGTCCCTCTGTGTTTCCTTTGCTTTTCTGCTTTCCTTTCCATGTCTGCTACCCTTCTTGTGTTACTTTATCCTAAATTTGGTGTTCATATTTTCCTTACATTTCCTTGTACTTATATCATACAATATAGTTATATTTGTACATATAAAAATCTACTTTCTATTTCTATAGATATATATAATTGCTTGCCTTTTGAAAGCTATTTAATGCTATACTTTTGCATTCTAAACTATTTTTGTTTTTCTTCTAATGGTATATTTGTAATATTTATAATGTTGGATGCATATGCTGTAGTTCAATTCGTTTTAATCTGGATGGCATTTTATTGCATGAATTTATCATTTATTTTTCTGATGTACATGTTGTTTCCATTTATAAAAAATTCTGAACAATGCTGTTATAGACATCTTTTATCTCTGTCTCCTTGTGTACATGTGAGAATATTTCTCAAGGATATATATCTAGGGGGGGAATTGCTGGGTCATATGATTACACCAATTTGCTTCCTTCCAGGAGGGCATAATTTCTAGTTATTCCATATCCTTGCCAGCACTTGACTTTGTCAGACGTTTAACACTTTTGCCTCTCTGATGAATGTGAAATAATATCTTACTGTGATTTTAATTTGCATTTACATTTTATGGTGATGTTGAACATCTTTACATGTGTTTATAGACAATTTGGGATTTTTTTCTAAATTGTCTGTGTATCTATTGATTTGTTTCTGTTACTATTTTGTAAACTTTAGGCATTCTGTGTGCAAACTCTTTGTTATGTATCTCTCCATTATACCAATATCACACTGAATAAATTACAAGTGTGGTAGGGCAAGTCTTTATACCTAGATTTTTGTTGTAGATGATGATATTAAACTTTAGGGACTATGAACAGATACAGTACATGTATGTACAATTGTGTGTACTCACACATACAGTTCCTATTTAAAGGATGTATTGTTAAACTCATATTTTTTGACTTTTAGTATATAAAAATGCAATTGATTTTCTATATTTATCTTATAATCAACATTAAATTAAATTTTATAATAATTTATCTGTAGATTTTATTAAGTATTCTCTGTGAACAAGCCTATCATCTGAGGTTAATAGTGGCTTCATTTCCTAAAATATTCAGTAATTTTTAATAGAAGCTATCAGACATTCTTGACTACTGATTTTTTTTTTTGAAGGGACTATTTTATTTCATCATTAAGAAGGCTGTTTGCTGTAGCATTTTGGCGGATACTTTTTATTAGATTAAGAAAATTTCCTTCACTTGTCACTTGTAAGATTTGCTGAAGTTTTTTTTTATTATTATTTATTTCAGCATTTTACCGGAGTACAAATATTTAGGTTACATATACGTCTGTGATATACATATTGCCTTTGCCCCACCTGAGTCAGAGCTTCAAGTGTGTCCATCCCCGCAGACGGTACACACTGCACCCATTAGGTGTGAATATACCCAGATCCTCCTCCTCCCTCCCATCTGCCCGACACCCGATGAATGTTATCACTATATGTGCACTTAAGTGTTGGTCAGTTAATATCAATTTGATGGTGAGTACATGTCAGGTGCCCATGAGTACATGAGTGGATTAATAAAATGTGGGATATGTATGTCATGGGGTTCTACTCAGCCACAAAAAACAATGGTGATCTAGCACCTCTAGTATTACTCTGGATAGAGCTGGAGCCCATTCTACTAAGTGAAGTTTCACAAGAATGGAAAAACTAGCGCCACATGTACTCACCATAACTGTGTTTTCAATAAACCTTATTTTGCTTGAGGTGAAGTGAGGGCCTCAGCATTCTGTGAAACAAGAAGAGCCCTTACCAGAGCATCTTTCACATGGAGTAATCGCTTTCCACCTGTGCTCTCTCACTGTACCGTGTGCTTGGTTCCCTGCTAATACCTGCTACCCTTCTTGCTCCCTTCTAGATTGTAAAGCTTCTTAATAACTGGGATACTTTTGATACATATTTCTTGGTATCATAAGCCTTTGTTATATGAATTTTTTGTTACATAAAAGAATATTTATGGGATTGTGGATTCTAAGTTAGGATTTTCTGCTTGAAGTATATATAACATTTGTTGGGTGTTGGGTATTTTTGTATTCCTGTAAAACTATTGATCTTTATTCAAAGATATGGTTAAGGTACTTGGGAACAGTTTGATCCTCTAGGGTCTCATATTTAAGATTCATAAAGTGGAACCAGATCAGTGCTTAGTTTACGGCTAATTATTCCTAATCGCTGAAGCAAAACCATTCTAAGTTACTCAACTGTTGCCTGTAAATGATAGCATTTCTCCAGGCTGACTGTGGTAAGAAGCATTTTTTTCCGGCCCAGTGTTCTGTGGATATCAGTCACCATTTCTTCCCTCTAATCCTTTCAAATTCTTTTTTTCCTGGCTTCAGGTAGTTTTCTCACACACATGTGCTACCAGTTATCTGTTGAACACTTGAGGAGGACCCTCTGCAGATCTCTGGAATTCTCTGTGCCGCCCTCTCCTCTTCTGTATCCTGTCCTGCAAGAGTTAGTTGTCTTGATCTCTTTGGACTGTCTGTCAGCTCTTTCCACTTAACAGGGAGTGCACCAGGCTCTAACAGGGTCCCCATCCCTGGACACTGGCTCACAGCAGTGCTGGAGCAGTCGTTGAACTCGCCTCATTTATTTTCCATCTCTGGGCTTACTGTTCTTCATTTCCTCATGCATTATGTCTTGAAAACTTTTTTAGATATACATTTTGTCTGGTTGTTATTCTTGTTGTTTGAGGTGAAAGGGTAAACTTGGTCCGTTATTCTATCTTGGCTGGAAGAGTTGTGTAACACTTGCTGACTTCTTGTTTCTTTACGAAAATTTGATAAATATTGTAGTCAGTATACTTGCCTACATTTTGTCCAGAAAGATATTTTTGCTTTCTGGTTAGAACCTTAAGCAAAGAAATGTATGGCATGTTCACAATTTAAAGCAGACCCTGTGTGCTTTAAGTATGTCTGACATGAGTATAATGTGTGTAAAATCTTTGGTTTTATTGCTGCTCAAAATCAGGGCTGAAGTTAAAGGCAGTGAGTTAATAATGAATTAAGATGCCATCACATTTTCTTTAGAAGAAATCCATTCCAGTGAACCATTTGAGTAAAAATAGTTTCCCAAGAGGAACTTAATTCTGGAAAGATAATTATCTGTTTTAGATGCCTGTAATTTTCCATTATGTTTGGTTAGCTTCTGAATTGTGAGTGTGGGAGGTGTTGCAAGACTTAGAAAGCTAGTTGATATGTGATTTATGCAATTCCTTTCCAAAGCTCATGGGAGTCAAACATATGCAGGAAGAGATCATGGCCTGCGTTCAAGAAAGCCATTCAAACGTAAACGTGTGTGGCTCTGTGAGCATGAATATACCCAAAAAATGCTACTAACATTATATTTACATTTTCCTTTAAAACAAATGAAATCGCAAAATGATTTTCACCTCTACCTGGAAGAGCATCTACTTATCTGTGAGGTCCCGAAATAAATTCTTCCTCTTGCCAATTGTTTATTCCTAGAGAATGGACCCATGTCTCATAGTTCCTAACAAAGTACAGCAGAGAAAGACCAATCAAGGAAAGGCCCTCCACTTGGTAGCAGTCACAGGTATCTTCTATGGAGAAAGTTCCCACTATTTAGCAGAAATTTCCCCCACTTTTTGCACCCTGGGCTGAAGGAATGCTTACTGTGGGAAGACAGGCATGAAGCCTTTGGTTTCTCCAAGATTCCTTACAGAGTATTGATTTCAGGCCATTAAGTGAGAGAAAAGCCCAGTGATTAGAAAATGATAAATAAAAATATTTCCAAAAACAAGCAGAACTTTTCATGACAAATAACTAAATGCTTCCCTGAGGATACATATTCATGGTGATTCTTTCAGTTGTCAGCCTCCGCCAAATCTTAGTGTCCTACATCCCATGGCAGATCTTTGCTTTGAGCATCAAATATGCTGCAGCTTTTCCTCTAGGGATCAGATTTAAGAAACAAAACAAAAAAACCCCCAAATATTACATACATTATATATACACACATATATTTCTTTTATTAACTTTAAAGATAAAAACAAGCTATTGCCTCCAAAATACTACAGAATTAATTGTCATTGATTCTTAAGGCTCAGAAATGAAAATCTAGGTCATTTAATACAAAAAGACTCAGTGAAGGGAGAGGTTAGCGGCCCCAGCATAGACTACAGGCACTAACGTGTATACTTATGGTCTGGGAGTCAGGTCAGCCACACATGGGCCTGAAGAAACATTCTTCCCCATGGACTTGGAGGCCTGAGAATTGGCAGAAGCTGAGGAATGATTCACTCATGGGATGAAACCACAGGGATGATCAAGGATCTTTGCTGATGGCCAAGGGGCTTTGCTGACCACAGTTTATTCCTTGGTGCCAAAGAAATCTGTCCATGGGCTGGAAACTAAGGTGTAAAAGTCATAAACTGGGGGAAAGACGATGGGGGAACTGTGCTTTTTCCATCAGATTAGTAACTGCAAGATTGATAATGTGTGCTATGAATCATATTTGTGTTTTCTTGAAGATGGTGCTGATCATGCCAATCTGGCAAGGAGCTCTTTGTAATGAAGAACTCATGTCCACAGTGGACCAGGGGAAGGAAGTTATTATAGTCCATCTTTCCCTTGGAGTGCTAGATATGGATTTTGAATACAATAGGCTCTGGTCACTAGTGGTGACAGTCATCATTTAGACTCTGGTGACTCTGGCTAGCACCTTGCTTCTGAGGCCTTGCTCTCGCTGCTCAGTCTCCAGGCACAGATTTCTGAATCTGCCTGTTTAGATCACCTGTCTGAACTTGAACACTATTACCTGTAGGAACCTGTGAAATTTGCTTTATCCTGCTAGTGTGTCTATAGCTACACTGGGTCAGATAATTCTTTAGTGAGTGGGGCTGTCTCACTCAGTGCTCAGCTGGGTTTCATGTCACTAAATGTAAATAGCACCCTGTCCTTGTGAAAAGCAAACATAACCTGGCAAATTTTAGATGCCCTACCTCAATCAAGTACAGTTTCCTGTTCCTGAACTCCTCACCCACTGCCTGCTCTAACTTCCAAACCTTTGGATGTCCACTCTAGATCACTTGCTTTCATTACTAACCTCAGAATTTTTCTCTGGGTGACAAAATTATCTTTCCCTAACCTTGCGGTCCTGCCACAGTTGTCCCTTTTTCTAAATCCACCATCAGCTATCATATGTGAATTCAGAATGTTTTGTATTTTCACAAAAATTCAGAAGGGGCTAATGCTTACTGTGACATGTGGTTTATTTATTTTGCTTATTTGAAGTCAGAACCAATAACCTTAATGATTTGAAGAGTTTCTCTGAACTTGGTAATCTCTACGATTTTGAAAATATTTATGAAAGAAATTTGTACATGGGTGTGTGTATATACATATATGTATATATATACACATACACACAGAGAAACTCAAATATAATAATAAAGTTTTTCATAATGTAAAGAAACTTAGAGCCTTAAGTGTAGTGGGTTCATTCTGAAGAGGAAGACAAGAAACTAGGACTTTAATTTTAAAAATGGTACTATCCAAAGGAGAAGAGAATCCTTTTCTTGGTCCCATCTAGTAAAAACATGGAGGAGATTAAATTACAGCAATTGTGAATTAGGTGAAATATAAGACATTTTTCTGAAATAGATTATGATAGAACTAATTGAGTCCTTATCTCTTGACATGCATAATATACTCTATTTTTCCTGGTCTGCATTTATGTAAGTAAATTCAGGTAGGAGTGCAGAGATTGTATCCATAGGGAGTATCACTGTTGGTTCCAAGATTTGTCTAAAAAGTCTGTGCATATTCTCCTTGGATTCATTAACTTGATTGTACCAATGTTACTGAGAGCCTACTATGTGCAAGGCATTATGCTGCAGCATCTCATTACTGTACTTTTCATATAAATTAATAGCTTACTTGTAATAAGGCTTTTCTATATATAATCCAAAAGAATAAAAAATCTTGATAGTGAATAATGAATCAAGCTGAGATCGGAATTCAGACTTCAGATTGGGCTGCAATAATCCACCTAATTCTCCAAATTATATCTGAGATTAAAGACCAAGACAGATTGGATAGTTGGTTACTCACTGCCACACAGTAGTAGAATAATTGTTCTCCACAAAAAGAACATTTTTATAATAGCAAATGAAGGCAGGATCAGACAAGCACTGTGAGCCTGCCAAAGCATTCTTAATCACCATTCTAGATGTATTCAATCGTAAGAGTTTTGCTGTGCTGAGACACTACCTAAAGTGTCTTGTCTTCCAAACAGAGGTATCAATTCACTGTTATTTTGTGAAGCTGAATGGTGAATTTGAATTTATTTTTAATATATTATGCTATATTTCAAGGAAATGGCAGGTATGCAGTAGCCAAACCAGACTAATGCTCATATTCCATAGAATGCCCTTATGTTGTCTCCAACCATTGCCCTACCTCAGTGAGAAAGTTTGCAAAGCATTGTGTTAGAAGAATCTGAAGTATTTTTTTCTTAATCAACAATAAATGTTCATAGATCCAGCTGGGCAAGGTGGGAATCCTTATTTCATCTAATCGAATCCATTTCATCTTGCAAAGGGTAAAAAAAGCAATAAAACCAAACATCAATAAAAATAATCATGAAATTTTGTCTGTAAACAAATGTGTTCAAATAGCAATGCTTTCAGTTATATCTGTTTTAAAATCTCCTGATCACTTCACCGTGATGGAATTCTTCTGCATCTAATATATGTCTTGTTATCTTGACTGTTTTCTCATCCTACCAATAGATAACCTTGAGCAAATGGATGTTCTGGTTCCAATTTTTCATCTATAACATAAAAAGACAGGTTTTGCCTAATGTCCTATCAAGATAAAGTGAACAATATACTTATCCCATGGTGAGCTTTGACCTATAACAGCAGCAGAATCATTTGCTTAGAGTACACAATTGATATAATTTAAGTTGTAAAGTGTGAGCATTTTATTCATTTTATTACCTGTAATCTTACATAGGGAAGAGGAGCTATTAATAATTTTATGTGTGCTAGTAAATTTTCCATTGTTATTTATAAGGAAGATCTTGTTTTTTTTAAAAAAAACCAAAAAGATACAAAAGAAATATTTTATCATTTCAAAATGTGACTGAAATTAAATGAATGCTGATGTGCAATGTTCCTTTTTATTTAATTAGAATATGCCAGTATGAATTTTAATTTTTATTTGACTAATTTTCAGAAACATTCTAAAATGTTATTGTACAAATGTCAAAGATCCTTTCGTTACTTACGTGTGCATCAAAGTGCTCCTACTGTCCTATGGGCAGGAAGTGATTTCATCTCCTTATTTCTGTTAATTTTAATTGCTACTAATAAGGTCAAGAATTGGACATTAGGACATTAGGAAGCAAACAAAAAAATTTGTTTTGTGAAAACAAAAGATGCAGTATACTACATTTTGAAATTTCATTCTCTCAGTTATTCACTCAAGAACTAAATTTTTTGTATTCAGTTTATATATATACCTAGGATTGGCATTAATCACGTAGTTTATTAATGAGTTTATGTGTTTTTTTACTGATGGATACTATACATAGTTTCAGGATACCTGTGACAATTTAATATAGTCATATAGTTTATAAAGACCAAATAAGTGTATGCAGTTTTTTTTGATTATATAAAATGATAGCCTTTATTTCTTCAGCATTCAGAACTTCCTATAGGATTATTTTGCCAAAGCAATAAGTTTCCATCTTTAATAACTTAAAGAAAATAAGTCATATAAAATTAAATATATGAGATTGTTTTTCAAAACACCAGCGTTTCTATCAGAGGTTTGATTCTTGCCTTGGGTGTCTTTGAACCCTGTGTCTGTGAAATTGAGCATCAGATTTTATTCTAATGACTCTGCTGTTTGACATTCATTTCAATATAGCTACATTTCTGAACTTGACTAGAGAAAATCTCTTAGCAAACTCTGACACAAAGGAACATTTTCATTGACTAATTTGTAGAATTAAAATGTTCTTTGGCTTTAGAAGCAGGAATGATCACAGTATGTGGAACATTTGGTTTAGCTTTGAAGGCCTAGTACAAAGTCAAACATGCAGTATACCTATAAAAATCATATGAGAAATAATCCAGTTGAAACTAGCTCCTTTAAATCATAAGGTTGCATAGCTGATACCAAAGACCTCTGGAAGCTCATACTAAAGCTGCCAATACTAGTCAGGTTATTAATATAATATATGAGTGTTACCAGCCAACATGATAAGACTGAAACTATAAAATATTTTTCATAGCTAACTAATAGATGAATGTGTAGATAACTATAATTTAAGAGGAGCTGTGCTTAATTTTCTGTAATCAAATAGAGCAACATTTCTATTGTTTTCTCTTAATAGTTTTTTTAATTCTATCCACAAGTCTATCCTAACTAAATGTCTCAACCTTAAGAATCTTCTGGAGCACAGGACTTCTCAGTGTCAGTACAACTGACATTTTGGGCCAGAGAATTCTTTGTTATCAGGGGTATCCAGTGGATTTTGGATGTTTAACAACATCCCTGGTTTCTATCCACTAGATGACAGTAGTACCTTTGCACTCATCTCTCTATTCCAGTAGTATTGATATTATAATCATCAAAAATATCTCCAAACATTGCAAGATTTTGCCTGGGAAGCAAAATCATCCTGATTGAGAACCACTACTATAGAGCCAGGAAGGTGAAAGTCCTTTCTCCCATCTCGTTCTCTTTCTGTCCTTGTGGAAGAGACTTCCTCATGATCACTTGGTATTCTACATAGTTATTGAAAATAGGTCACATTTCATGCTTCTATTTTAAAATACAGCTAGATTTTACGAGAACTCAGGAAGCAAAATTTCCATCTTGGGTTAATATCTAATGAAAACTTGTCTCAATTGATTTAATGCTGGAACAACATTTTCCGAAGGAGTATACTGCCTTATTTCTTTCTTTGCCTGCACAGTAATGGGGATTCTTGAAACTAAAAAGTCTTCTTCTTTGATATACTCTGGAATTCATCATGAATAGCTATTTATTAAGCAGCTATACAGATTTTTTAGGTTTTCATGTGTGTATGAGATGGGAATTTGTTGGTTGCAGGTGGCAGAGATCTGAACCTATTGTTTAAAGTCAAGGGCAATGCCTACTTTGGTCTAATTCAGTGAAGGGCCAGTACAGCTTCCAGAATGCCTATATCTTGGCTTACCTGTGCTACCCTGTATGTGTGTTGTTGGCTTCCTTTCCATATAGACTCTCCCATCATGCTTGCAAGATAACTGTAATTGAAAGTCTTAAGATCTTTCACCTTCAGATCTAGGAGGAAAGGGAGAAGATTCGAGTCTGAGGGTGGGAATCTGTCTTAGCCAAACTTCTTAAGTAGTAATGAATGGGAAGGAATTGATAGTACTTAGTTTGCTGTAATAAAATTAAGCAAAATTTTATAATTAATAAAATCAAGTACAAAAATAACATGATCATTTCTAGGTTGCAAGATCACGTATAAGGTTGTTGAAAGAAAGGATCACAACCTGCCCTTCATTTTATTCCCTACAAAATCTTCATCATGTTTTGTCCTCAGCAGACACAAAATGTAGAGTTTTTTAGGTTAAAAGGGGCTTGTAAATCATACGTCTTTTCTCAAAAAAATATCAAAGCATTTTTTTAATGCTTAAAAACAAGGCATAATTCTCAATTTTCCAGGGAATAGGAGTATCAGGGGAGAAGGATGCTATGCTATTTTAAAGAGGATTAAATGAAGTAGTAACCATTCAAATGACTTACCTAAGGTCAAAATAGTAAGATGATAAATTTTCCATTTACATAATATTTTTCTGTGAGAAGGACAAATCAAAGTGTAGTTTCTAAGTATGGGAAGAGGAAAGTGAAAATATATATTGTTATTGATAAGAATTCCATTTTATAAATTTATTTTTAAATTTCAGAATATTATGGGGGTACAAATTTTTTGATTACATATATTGCCTTTGCACTGCCCGAGTCAGAGCTACAAGTGTGCTCATCCCCCAGACAGTGCACACTGTACTCATTAGGTGTGAATTTACCCTTCGCTTCTACCCCACTCCCACCTGCTCAACATCCCGATGGATGTTACTTCCATATGTGCACATAAGTGTTGATCAGTTAGTACCAGTTTAGTGGTGAGTACATGTGGTGCTTGCTTTTCCATTCTTATGGTACTTTACATTGAAGAATGGCCTCCAGCTCCATCCAGGATAATACAAGAGGCATTAATTCACCATTGTGTTTTATGGCTGAGTAGTACTCCATGCTATACATATACCACATTTTATTAAGCCACTCATGTATTGATGGGCACTTGGGTTGTTTCCACATCTTTACAATTGTGAATTATGCTAACATAAACATTCTAGTGCAGATATCTTTTGTTGTGGCTCCACTTGGGGAGGAGAAGTGAACACAGAAGACAGACAACAAACGACAGACACATAGAGATGATACAAGACTGCAGCAGCTCCTGCTGGCAGCGACTTTATTTTTAACACTGTTCTTTTGGCATCTGTCCCAGTCTACCCCAACTTTTCCCACCGCTATTTTCTGTTCCCAGAATGTTTTTGTCTCAGCATGGACTGGTTCTCACTGCTCTGCCTCAGGGGGTTGACTATTGTGTCTCCTCCTTTGCCCTTTCCCGTTTGCGGGTCAAGGCACCCTGGCTTGTTTGCAAGTCACAAGGTGTCTTGAGGCCGATCAACAAGAAACAATCCGTGTGAGAACAGGTGTTCCGAGAACTGCTGTGTTCAAACATGGCTGAGAGATGACCCGGTGTCCACTACATCTTTTCTATAAAATGTCTTTTTTTTCCTTTGGGTAAATATCTAGTAGTGGGCTTGCTGAATCAAATGGTAGTTCTAGCATTTGAACTTTTAGTTGTCTGAGGTTGAACTAACTACTTTCAATAGAGGTTGTACTGATTTGCAGTCCCACCTGCAGTGTATGTATGAATATTCCTATGTCTCTGTGTCCACACCTAATTTGTTGTTTTTGGACTTTTTGATAAAAGCCAATCTCACTGAAGTTAAGTGATATATCATTATGGCTGTGATTTGCATTTCCCTGATGATTAGAGATGTTGAGCAATTTTTCATATGTTTGTTGGCCATTAGTCTGTCTTCTTTTCAAAAGTTTCTGTTCATGTACTTTGACAACTTTTTAATGGGGTTTTTTGATTTTTTCTTGTTGATTTTCCTAAGTTCTTTATAGATTCTAGTTATCAACCCTTTATCAGATGTGTAGCATGCAAATATTTCCTCCAATTCTGTAGGTTGTCTGTTCACTTTAATGATAGTTTTTTGGCTGTGCAGAAACTTTTTAATTTGGTGAGGTCCCATTTATATATTTTTGTTGTTGCTGTGATTGTTTTGGGGGTCTTATTCATAAATTCTCTGCTTAGGCTGATGTCTGTAAGAGTTTTTCCAACATTTTCTTCTATAATTCTATGGTTTCATGCCTTAGGGGTAAGTCTGTTTTCCACCGTGAGTTGATTTTTGTGAGAGGCGAGAGGTGCAGATCCTGTTTCAGTCTTCTACATTTCACTATCTAATTTTCTCTGCACTATTTACTGAATAGGGATTCTTTTCCCCAGTGTATGTTTTTGTCTGTTTTGTCAAAGATCAAATGACAATATGAGGATAGTTTTATATCTGGGTTCTTTTCAGTCCTGGTCCATTGATCTATGTCTCTGTTCCGTGCCAATACCATGATGTTTAGCTTACTATAGCCTTGTAGTGTAGCTTGAAGTCTGGTAGATAGGTACCACCCAATTTGTTCTTTTTGCTTAAGATTTCTTTAGCTATATGAGGTCTTCTCTGGTTCCATACGAAGTGTAGAATTATTTTTTATAGATCTGTGAAAAATAATGTTGGCATTTTAATAGGGATTGCATTGAATCTGTAGATCACTTTAGGTAGTATAGACATTTTAATAATATTGATTCTTCTGATCTTTCAGCATGGTAGGGTTTTCTTTCTGTTTACATCCTCTGCAATTTCTTTCTCAATGTTTTGTAGTTCTCACTGTATAGGTCTCTCACATCCTTAGTTAAATATTTTCCTAAATGTTTAATTTTCTTTGATGCTGTTGTGAAAGATACTGTGTCTTTGATTTGATTCTCAGCTTGATTGTTATTGGTGTATATGATTGGTTTGCTCTTCCTTTTCCGGGTCCTTGTGATGATTCATTATTTTGTTGATTGTGATCTTTCTGTCTTTTGGATGTAGGCATTTAAGGGTATGAGTTTTCCTCTCAGGACTGCTTTTGCTGTATCCCACAGATTTTGATAACTTGTGTCCCTATTATCATTTAATTTAAAGACTCTTTTGATCTCCATTTGCATATCATCCTTGACCCAACTATCATTCAGCAATAGATTGTTTAATTTCCATGACTTTGTGTAGAAATGAGTGTTTCTGTTGGAATTGATTACTAATTTTATTCCACTATTGTCTGAGAAGATACATGGTATAATTTATATATGTTTTAAATTTTTTGAGATCTGTTTTGTAGCATACGATGTGATCAATTTTAGAGGAAGTTCCATGAGCTGATGAGAAGAATGTATGCTCAGCATTATTTGAATGGAATGTTCTGTAGATATCTGTTAGGCCCATTTATTTTAGAGTTCTGTTTAAATCCATTGTTTCTTTGCTTACTTTCTGCTTGGAGGATCTGTCTAGTTCTGTCAATGAGGTCTTGAAGTCCCTGGTTATTATGGCATTGCATTTATAATTTTGCTTAGATCAAGCAGGATTTGCTTTATGTATCTGGGTGCTCCTGTGTTTGGTGCATAAATATTTAGGATTGTTAAGTCTTCTTGTTAAATTTTTCCCTCCACCACTATATAGTAACCATTTTTGTCTTTCTTTATTTTTGTTGCTTTAAAGCTTATCTTATCTAATATACGAATGGCTACACTAGCTTTCTTTTGGTTTACATTTGCCTAGAAAATTGTTTTCCATCCCTTGACCTTGATTCTGAATGAGTCCTTGTGGGTAAAATGTATTTCCTGGAAACAGCAGATACTTAGCTTGTATTTTTTTTATCCATTCAGCTTGCCTATGTCTCTTCAGTGGGCAATTCAAGCCATTCACATTTATTGAGAGAATTGATATTTAGGGTGGATTTCTTTTCATCCTGTTGGGTGTACGCTTACTGTTTTGTTTACCTCTTGAGCCATTGTGGAATCAGGGTTCTGGGCTTTAGCTTTTGGGTGACTTTACCCTAGTTGGTGTCTATTGCAATGGTCAGTGTATAATGCAGGTCTGAGTACTTCCTGCAGGGCAGGTCTGGTCTTCTCAAATTCCATTAGCAATTGCTTGTCTGGGAAAATATTTATTTCTCCCTCATATAAGAAGTTTAGTTTTGCAGGATAAAGAATTCTAGACTGGCCATCATTCTGTTTTAGAAGACTGAGGTTGGGTCCCCAGTCCTTTCTGGCTTATAAGGTTTCAGTTGAAAAATATGCACTTAGTCTGATACGTTTTCCTTTGCAGGTTACCTACTGTTTTTGCCTTAGTGCATGAAGGAATGCCTCTTTACATGTTTATTGGCTAGCCTAATAACTATGTGACATGGTGATTGTCTTTTCACATTGAATCTCCCAGGAGTCTTGTGGCCTAGCCTGACATCTAGATATCCAGGTACAAGAAGTAAAAGAATTCTTTAAGTTGAGTTCTTCTATGTGACAAAAAATCAAAAGAGGGGACTTAATGAACCTCTGGATTCTAAGATATAGAACAAAAAGATCTAATTATCTACAGTCAGATTAAATTAAATAAATAAAGTTTATTTACACTGTTTGAGACTTCGTGACTTTCTTGAATGAGAACATTAAGCTTAGGAAATATTCAGTCTAACTTCATATCCAATTAAATATATTTGAAAGCTATATTGTTTTGATAGCACCTGGGAAAAAATAAAACAAACACTTAATGCATTATCAACTAGAGTCCTGGCTTTGATCAATGTCATGCTTCATTCACCCCAAATAATGATAGCATGCTGCCCCACCATGCTTTCTAAAGACACGCATCTTTGTACTTGAGAAATTTAATTGTCATTTCACAAAAGAGTACATTATATTAGATGAGGTCTTATGTATCCACATATTTTAGCAAAAGCAAGAACATTCTCATTTGCACAATAAATATGTTCTAAAAATGCAATTATTTTTTTCTGTTGCAACGAAGATGTGATTTAAAGTAATTAATATTGAAAGCTGTAAGTTTTTTATTTATGAAAAAACAGCACTATTCTAATTTACTTGTATAACTTTGTTCAGATACACTCTATACACATATCCAGTGTGATTCACTGAAAACAATATATATAATTTTTGCCAATTCAAATAACAATAAATCTGCTGTTGTAATATTTCAAAAGGATTCCTTTTTCAAGTTGAACATGACTACCCATTTATAACTTAGAAAAACAGATACTGATTTACATAAACAAACAATTTAAAGAACAAAAATCCTATCATAAATTGTAAAAAAACGCCTCTTGCATATTTAAAGTAGGTCTGATTTTTGCTGAATAAAGTGTGGCCAATCCACCATTTAAGGCATTGTTAATGATCTTAGTAACCTTTATTTACAGATATGACCCCTATGGTAAGCTTGGGTTTATTCAGTTTGGGAGATGTTGGTAACCAATAAAAAAAGGCGTAAGTTCATTGAGGAAGTACGTAGCATTTACCTTCAGGAC
Source organism: Lepilemur ruficaudatus (assembly GCA_963574885.1). NCBI lineage: Eukaryota > Metazoa > Chordata > Mammalia > Primates > Lepilemuridae > Lepilemur > Lepilemur ruficaudatus. Next base: position 29,124 of record CAUYRT010021157.1, read on the forward strand.
AGAATTGGTGAGCTTGGGATGCTCAGTGCATGAGAAAATGTTCTGGTAGTTGCTATGCTTTTAAATTTTTAAATATATTTTTCTAACAAAGCCAAATAAAGAGGAGGTTGATTATTGTTTGAGGTTTCTGTTGCAAGTTATTTGGCTTCTCTGATCCTTAATTTTCTAGTTTGTGAAATGAAGACAATGATAGCTATTTATAGAATTGTTTGGGGGTTTATATGAGAAAAGGAGTGTGAAAGAATTGAGCACAGGGACTGGGACACTACAGCCTCAGTGAATGTTAATTTCCCTTCTTATTCCCTTTCTCCTATCACCCCACCCTGTTAGGTGACTTCTAACTTCTAGTTCCGTTTTTCTCCTCCCAGCCTGAACCTGCTCAGACCTCTTGGAGGCATCTCTGGTTCTACTACCTAGGACCAAAGATTTCAATTCATCCACTTAACCAAAAACTATTTGTACCTCTATATCAATTGAAATATATAAAAAATTCCTTTACTATAATATCCTAATTGTTGGTATTTTTAGTAACTGAATTAAAGCTAAATTAACTGGATTAAAGTTGAAAAAAACTCCAGTTAAATATACATGTCATCCCCACCTTGGCCTTTTCAGCCATCAAATAAGTTTATTAACTCAAATAAGTTTATCAGACTGACTGTTAGCAGAATAAGTTGTTCTTGGAATTGAGAAAAAACAGAGATTTCAATTAAAGATGTTAAATTCTCTGAGTAGAACCATAGAAATCAGATTGTAGGTAGGAAGAGATTTTGGTCTCTTCCTGACTTTTCTACCAAGAAGAAAATAGATTCAATGCTAGCAGGTTTTTTTCAGATTTAATCTACTTGCTGAATATTAGTATTGTGCAGTGACTGCACTTAGATCTCTAGTATTATAGCTGGTAAGAGCAATGATAGGGCCACAAGTCAAGATTACCTTAAAAAATGGCCAATTGTCTAATAAGAGACCAAGTACTTGCCACACTGGGTTTTAGGGAACTGCTCCGGTAGTCATAAACCAAATTTAATTTCTGCCTTTCAAACCCCAAAGCTGTCGTAGGGCCACAAGGAAGCCTTGGTTATGTCATCTTTCCATCTTTCTCTTCCATAGACACTGGGGTGTACAAGACCATCTGTGCAGCAAATGAGGAAGAAGACTTCTTGTTCTCCTTCCATAGGTTTTTGTTCAAACTCTTTGCTAAAAAGGAAGACCCTGCTTGATTCTGTACTTTACTCTGCCCTTGGCATGGACTTGAACTTAGTTAGGAACTTGATGTCCTATAACTTTTATTGATGAAGATTTCCACCTCTGTATTTCTCTCTGCTCCCAGAAAACTCACATAAAATCTGCATTCTATTTTTCTTTACCAAATCTTCTTCCAAAAGACCCATGGGAAGAACACTACCAGCAGAAGTAGTTTAGGAAATTAGCAGTACACATGCAATATGGTAGAAAAAGCATGGACTTTGGAGTAGAATACAACCAGGTTGAGTTCTTGTTATATAACTTGCTGGTTCTGTGAGTTTGCAGACCACTGCTCTCAGGCAAATCATTTAATCACTCTGAGTGTTTCTTTGCTCATTTGTAAAGTTGGGAAAGTAATACTACCATGCAAAGTTGTTGCAATGTGTGAATAAATAATACATACAGAACACCTGGAACTTAGTAGAATTTCAATAGGTGGTAATTGACTTATACAGTCATTTTTGATATAGTAAAAGTTGCATCATCAGATTATCTACTTACAAGAATGTCAGGTCTCATTTTTTTTTCTCTTTGTAGTGTTTACCAACCTCAATTCCTAATAGATATCTTCTTCCTTTTCTATATTTTTTTAGCATATGTGGTACTAAAGAGAATAAAATGTGGATGAGTGACTTGGAGAGAAATTTTATGTTCTGTCTTTTATATCTTTTTCCTATCACCTTCTCTGGCATTCCTTATTTTCAATTCCAGCCTCAGTGACATCAGACATACAGAGCTACCATGAAATTCTTATCCTTAATGGAGAAAAATATAATCTCCAATGCCACTGCACTTTCATTTCTGTCCATTAATTTCCCCATGGTTGGTAGTGCTCTGATTACTGAATGTAACTGTTTTAAATCACCAGAAGCAAGGATTTCAGGGACACATAAATTTGGCAACGACTTCTCAATCTTCAGTTTTATCTTTTACTTCTTTGAGTGAAATTCTGTATCATACTCATTAACTTTGCTTCATGACTTTTATTAGATTCTGTATTAGAAGAATTTAATAGTTGATCCTATCTCACAAAGACTTTCAAAGTCTGTTCTTCCTTTCCAGCCAATAAATGAGACTCACTCTTCTAACCCTTCTCCCCCACACCACAGCACTTTTCTCTATGTTTTCCATATTCCATTTTTGATATGGTGATTGAACACTTTTTTTTATCTTTCTAAAGAGGTGGTGGACTCTTTGGGGCCATATTTATTTAGTATTCTTGATCTCTCATGAGTTCTAGCTAATACTTAACATATAGTAGAGACTGATTAAATGCATGTGGAATGAGGAAATCAAAATTACGTAGAGCGTTGAAGTATTTTAAGTTTAAGATGTTTACAATGGTCCTCTTAAAGTATAGTAGACAAACTATTCTCAAACTAAAGAAGAACTTCAAAAGATTGCTTGTAATTTTGTTGTGGCAATTATAATAAATTTTCTTTATAGCAAGAATATTTAAAATGGGGATTATACTCCTAAACCAGGTTTAAAAAATCCTGTTATAATATACCTAGAGCAAGAGAGCAAACACCTTGAATGTGCCTTCTAGAAACTTGTTTGATATTCCTCACTTTCCTGTCTTCTCCACTGGCTTAGTAGGAATGGAAGACTTTAATATGAGTTCAGTGGAAGTAATAAAAATTGATTTTTTTGGCAAGAGTGATATGTAAATTTAGGATATTTACTGAAAGAAAGTGACTCTATTTAAATCACTAATTTCCCTTAAAGAAGGATGTTATGGTATGGGGTAGACATACAAAGTTATGTATAGGGTATATAACGTTGGCAATGTTTGTGGAATTTCCACAAATCCTAATAGTCTACAAATATTTTCTTTGATTCATTTATAAAAATATCTATAACATTTTCTGCTGTAAGCACAATAATCGAAAAGCTGGCTAGTTAAAAGTTGTTCATTAATGGAAGAAAAGGAAAAAACCCACAAAACCTGCTATAATTTATCATTTGAAAATAATCTTCAGCATGGAGAATGCAAATATAATATTAATAGTTATAGTTATTTATAAATAGTTTTAATAGGTAGGTAATCATGGACTTTAACAAGAAATAGTCAAAATCTAAATTAGAGTTATGCTGAATTTTCAGTTGTCATAAAAATTTAGAGCATGTAGTATATACTGATTGCTTAATGATCAACGATTTAATACAATAAAGGACTATAATTATTTTTAGTATTTCCTAAATGTGAAATATAAACAAAATGTAAATGTGGGAAAGTATTCGTTTGAACTCAAATAGAAAGTATATCTTAGATACTAAAGATTTATTGTCTTTAGTGAATTTAGTAACAAATTTCATTTTTCTAATTACTAAATGTAATTTTTCATGCCATTAATAACTCTGTATCTGTTTTATGGATTGATTGTTATAAAAGCAAAATCAGAAATCTTACATATAACTTGATAGAAGAAAACCCTGTGCATAGTGCTTTCATAAAAGGTAGAGCTAAAAATATTCATTAAAAGATCCTTCTCCGTACTTCCCTCCTATCTAAGAACCTGTGAGGCATCAGCAGAAAAAGATTCTGCTGATCTAAATTAGATATAAAAGACAGAACATAAAATTTCTCTCTAATGTGCCAAGTTTATTGTGTGTCCAGAGGCCCAAGCAAAGTTTTACTTGTGGGTATTTTTGTGTTTCTAACCCTCCATAAAGAGAGAAAGAGAATTAGACTTCCTGTAAGTTAAAAGAAAAAATCAAACAACCCCATTTATAAATGGGCAAAGGAGATGAACAGAAACTTTTCCAAAGAAGACAGAATGATGGCCAGCAAGATGTTCAACATCTCTAATCATTAGAGAAATGCAAATCAAAACCACAATGAGATATCACCTAACCCCAGTGAGATTGGCCTCTATCAAAAAAATCCCAAAACAACAAATGCTGACGAGGATGTAGAGAGACAGGAATACTCTTACACTGCTGGTGGGACTGCAATTTAGTGCAACCTCTGCGGAAAAGAATTTGGAGATTCCTCAAAGAGCTAAAAATAGAATTACCATCCATCCAGCAATAGCATTATTAGGCATCTACCCTAAAGAGCATAAGACATTCTATCATAAAGACATCTACACCCAAATGTTTATGGCAGCACAATTCACTATTGCTAGGTCGTGGAAACAACCCAAGTGTCCGTCAATTCATGAGTGGATTATTAAAATCTGGTACATGTTTACAATGGAATATTACTCTATTTTAAGAAACGACAGTGAGCTAGCACCGCTTATATTACCCTGGATTGAGCTTGAGCCCATTATTCGAAGTGAGGTGACACAAGACCGGAAGAATGGCCCCCACATGTACTTGCCATCAAATTGGTACTGACTGATTAACACTATGGTGCTCAAATGGTGGTGGTGTTCACCAGGGATTCGGGGCTTGAGGGGTAGACCTACATCTGAGGGATGGGGTGAGCACTGTGGAAGGGGATAGGAATGCTTGAAATGTAGTTGGGGAAGGGAATTAGGGGTCTCAATAGGGGGAAGGAAATCCCCTAAAATTGAGATATGTGAATAGCTGTACAACTTGGTAAATTTACTAATAATCATTGAATTGTACATACACTTAAAATGGAGTAAAGGCATGATATGTAAAAAAATAAAAAAATAAATAAATTTTAAAAAAAGAAAAAAAAATCTAGAAATGGAACTACCATATGACTCTGCAATCCCACTGCTAGGTATATATCCAAAATAAAGGGAATCAGTATATAGAAAAGGTATCTGCATTCCTGTTTTTTGCAGCACTATTCAAAATAACCAAGATTTGGAATCAAGTTAAGTGTCCATCAATGGATGAAGGGATAAAGAAATTGTGGTACATAAACACAATGTAATATTATTCAGTCATAAAAAAGAATGAAATCCTGCCATTTGCAACAACATGGATGGAACTGGAGAACATTATGTTACCTGAAATAAGCCAAGCACAGAAAGACAAATCTCATACGTTCTTACTTATATGTGGGAGCTAAATATTAAAATAATCGATCTCATGGAGACAGACAGTAAAGTGATGGTTGCCAGAAGCTGGGAAGGGTAGCAGGGAGTGGGGAATAAAGGGGAGATGGTTAATGAGTACAAAAAAAATCACTAGATAATTAGATAAAATGAACAATATTTGATAACACAACATATTGACTATAATCAACAGTAAGTTAGGGTATACTTTAAAACAACTAAAGAGTGGAATTGGAATATTCCCAACACATGGAAATGATAGATGCTTGAGGTGATGGATACCCCAATTACCCTGATTTAATTATCATACCTTGTATGTCTGTATCAAAACATCACATATACCCTATAAATATATAAAACTATTATATACCCATAATAATTAAAATTTTTTATAAAAAGATAATCCATGAGTCTCTAGTTATAGGAAAGAAGAGAGAGAGGCAGAAGGGAAAGCTCTTTCTCACAGTAAGATACCAACAAATAAATATAGAAAAAATGATGAATTCAAAATGATGAATGATGATAAAATTAGTGGGTGTAAGTGTGATGAGGAACAGGATATATTCATAGTCTCAAAGTATCTCTCCACAAATTACTTACTCATTGCACAGGGAAAAATAGTTATTTCCCAGTGGAGCAATTGGTAGACATTACCTTAAACAAGTGATGAAAGCTTCCATCACCAGCACTGGGACAATCCAACATCAGGTGCTCACTGATATAGAGACTAGAGAAGACATAACCTCACTTAAGTGGTATTCCTGCCCCAAATGCATAGATTGAATCTAATCATACAGAACCATCAGACATGCCCAAATTGAGGGCTATTTGACATAACAACCGGTCTGTACTATTCAAAAAAGATAAAGCAGAAGAATTGTTCTGGATTGACTAAAGGAGACTAAAGAGACATGAGAACTGAATGAAATATGTGGATTGGATCCTGAATGGGGTGAGAGAGGTGGGAGAATCATAAGGACATTATTGGGCCTGAGTTGTACTGAGGTGAGAGAATATCCTGTTTCTAAGAAAATGCATATAGTGAAGTATTTAGTGGGTAAAGAGGCAGCATGTCTCAGATTTATGCTTAAGCTGATCAAAAACATAAACTTTTTATATGTATGTTTATATACAATAAAATAGTAAATATAGCATAATATACAAACAATGAAATATAAATTATAAATAATGAAAACATACATAAATAATAAAAGCAACATTTTTTATATTATTGGAGAGAGAGGGAACGAGAATGATAAAGTGAACGGAAGACCGTGTAAACAACGGAGGGATATGGATAAAGAGGGATTTCTTTTACCAGTCTTGCAAATTTTCATTAAATTTTATTTGGTATCAAAATTAAAAATGACCTAAAAATAGTAAGCACTCAATAAATGTTTGTTGAATGAATGAGTGAGCCCATATCCAATCATGACCCTCTCCTGTTTAAAACACCTCAGTACTTGCCCATAAATATGATAAAAACCCAAACACCATAGTACAGCAATCCTATGACATCCATATAGCTCTTTGTAATGTCTTCCATCTCTCCCTGTCACTACTGACCGCCCACACCACAGGCTCCAGTCATGCTAACTGCTTAAAGTCCCCCAAGCTTACCACGTGAGGTCACACTTCTGTGCCTTAGCACATGCTGGTCTCTGCCTAGAATGTCCTCCTATCTTCCTGGCAACTTCCTGTTATCTTTCAAGATCCAGACCATGTACTTGCACTTCTGGGAAGGCCTCTCTGATTACCGCAGATGGAGATGACATTTTCTCGCTGATACACCTCCAGTATCTGCTTTGATTGTGCCCCACAGACAGGCCTTTGTTTACAAGTCTATCTTGCCACATGGTCTGACCGCTGCTTGAGGACTAGGATATCCCTTATTCACCTTTGTCCCTCAGGCCTTGCACAGGCCCTGGAACAGCAAAGGATCCCAATTAATATTGAGGAATGAATAAATGATCAGTATTGACTGAACTTTTTGGATATTCCGAGAGAACCCCTGACTTGAGTCTCTTTCATTATCCTCTAAAAGTGCAGAGAAGGGAGGGAAATGAAACGAGTTCTTTCCTCATTTTATGCACAGGGAAAGAGAAGCCCAGAGTGGGTAAGTGACAAACCCAAGATAACACAGTATGCCCAAGGATAAACCAGAGCTGGAATCCCTATCTCGTGCAATCAGTCCAGTCTTCTTTCACAGAAGGTTTCGAACTCCTGACCTTGAGCGATCCACCCGCCTCAGCCTCCCAAAGTGCTAGGATTACAGGTGTGAGCCACCGCGCCCGGCCTCCTTTCACAGAAGGTATGTGGCACAGGAAGGAAGGAGATTGTCTTTTATGGTTTGCTGATTCTATGCCAGACACTGCACTTAAAATAAATTTTCTAGTTCTAGCATCACCATTGCATTATGAGGAACCCCATTTTACAGATGAGGAAACTGAGGCAGATCTGTCTGGCTGCAAAGCTGTTGCTCTCTTCTCTGCACATCACCAGTAGGTACCACCTGCCTCTGACCCTCCAGCAGAAGTGACAGGGCCTGAGTCGATTGTTCTGTCCCTCGACAGTGTCTTTTAAATCAACACACACAGGCCCACAATGCAGCTCACACCCTCCAACCACAGGCTGCATTTCACATGGTTTCCAAACCCAGGATATTTGGTTTGTAAGAAAAAACCTCCATTTCTCCAACAGAACGTGAACATTATACACAATTACCCAGCCAAATTGCTGACGCCTACAGATGCTGCATCACACCGAACAGGATCTGTTCTGCCCAGAGACGTCCTCAAAGGATCCAGGACTCCTCCAGAGCTTGGCACTGATGGGGCCCTGGAGCTGGGGGTGGAGAGGCTGGGCTGGCCACTGGATTGCAGAGTCTGGGTGGAGGCTTGGTTTCCAGGACGGAGATTGCTCCAGGGGAGAAGTGAAGCACAGAAGTCCAGCGCTGCGTACCCCTTAGCCGCTTCCCCAGATTGTCCAAAGGGGTGGTTTTCCTGCTTCAAGGCCTTTGAAATAGGGAAGTTCCCAGTGTCCCTGAGTGGTCAGTGGACATTCACTACACACTCCAGAGCTATTCAGAAGGAATCATTGCTAGCTCTGACCTTGAGATAGTCATTTAATCTTGCTGAGCTTCGGTTTCCTTATTTTAAAAACAGTAGAACCTATTTCATAGGGGTGTTATAGAGGTTTCTTGAAACAAAAGATACAAAGAGCTTAAAACAGAGGCTGGCCTTTAGTAGATACTAAATAAATATGAGTAGCCATGAGCCACCCTGTCCACACAGAAGTTCTAACTAGCTCACGTGAAGCTCTCTTGAGGATTGTAAGCCTGTTTTCAGTTGATTGAGCTTAAAGTCCAGGGAACAACTGGAGTCTAAATAGTATGAAAACTTAGTCCTACATTTTTGAGAAGACATTTATCCAGGAAGAAACAAACCTCTTGCCCATATCAAGCTACCAGCTATTATCCAGTACTGGGCCATGGGGGATTTCCTCTTTCCCACTTTGTGATCAAGTGCTTCCTGGAGAATTAGTCTTGAACATGGGTAACAGCTGCCAGTGTGCATTGATTTAACACATACCAAGAAGCAGGACCCCAAAACAATGCCCAAAAGCCCACCATCAGACTTGTTCTAATCATTCTTTGGTGCCAAGCACTGTCCTCCAGTGATCCCTTTTCCAAATATTAATGGCCTTGGGCAGGGTAAAGTCAGTCTTGGAGTGAATTAGAAGTTTCACCAACTTCACAATGTGGCTAGAACCCTGCCCTGCATTTAGATGAGGTGCATCTCTGCAGGTGAGAGGTAACAAATGACTCCCTGACCACTTGGCAGACTTGAGACACATTATGGGGAAAGAGAAAGGGCTGAGCATTGGCTTATGGCCTCACATACCCAGGGGAGAGGCAGGAAAGCCCCTCATGTGCCCGCTCTACAATCCTAAATCCTAGCTCCTCACCTCAAGCTCCAAATCCACAAGGGCCATCCCTGACCAGAGATGTTGTGGTCCATGCTGGGGAAGTCAGAGCTCAAATCCAAGAGACATAGACCTCCCAACAGAGCCATGGGGTAGACAGGGGTCACACGAGGAAGGGGTGGACATGGTTCCAGGGCCAGGCCTAGGGCAAGGGTCAAACTCCTTCGGGCACCCAGACACTTGAGCTTTTGAGACAGGGAGGAGCTGGCAGCTGAAGCGCACTTAGAGCAGGGAGTATTTATCAATGGCCCAATTCATTCTCAACAATCCCCATTGTCTGAGCCAGCACAGAGATGGGCATTATCTCCCAACGTCACTAGAAAGAAAAATCCCAAGACATGGTCACAAATTAGAGTCCAAAGATACAGAAGCCAAAATTGAAACATACAGTTTGAAAACCAGATGAAATATTTGAAATTGAGGTTGTTTCAGAGAAATCCATGCAATGTGGTTCCCATCATCAGAGACCAACAGACTGCTTAACTGCTGACTGCTCATTTATTTATTCTAATCTCCTTCTACAAAGGATGTGGCAGTTTACAGTTAAAGATATATAGTCTATAAAGTTGTTAACGCAGAAATTAAAATTCAAAGCCATAGTTTCAGCTAACATAGTTACTATTAATAGACTTAATAGAATGGAGCAATATGATGGACTAAGAGCTTCCTAGCAGCCAGAGTGAGAAGAGAAATACAATAGGAAAATACTTCCTTTTTCCACCACCTTCACTCCACAGGAAATCTTCTGGACTGACTATAACCTGCCTTTATTTAACCACCCCCAAGGGTCAGGTGTAGGATTAAGCCAAAGAGAAGAAATATCCTAGCACCCCCCTCCCTCAGAAAATGATTGAACTTGACTTCCTCCCCTGTATTTTAGAGAAGTTGGGGAGTGAGAATTTAGGCACCTCTTAGGCCAAACCATAAACACTAAGAAAGGAGAAAGTCAGTACCATCTTTCTATTAATAACTTCCCAGCTGAAGAAGCACAGTCTTAGCACCTAGCTGAAGCCTGTCCAGAAGAGGACAGCCAGAGGAGGCAGGTCCAGACGCTAACAATAATAATAATAATAATAACCAGCTGGCATTTGGGGGCACCTGCTCTTCCAATCACTGTTTAGGGTGTCCCCAGTGGTCCTTAGAGGAAGGAGATCATGGAGAAGAAGACAGAGATAACTGCTGGAAGTAGCAAAAGCTATCCCTCCACCAGCCTGCAGATGGGAGACTCAAAGTAGGGTAGATTGAAACCAAAGAGGAGAAGAAATCAGCCCAGCTCAACTCTCTGTCCTCCCAGTCAAACAGTTGCCCCTTCCCTATCCCAGAAGGTTCACTGCTTTTCAGCAGCAGGGGGAATCCAGATTACACCTGGAGCAAATTACAGGTGCCAAGCTCTGTCCAGGACCCCAGGCTGGCCCGGCTTGCCTTTTAAGACTAGCCTTTTCACCTCTAAGATGGCAGATGCTATTTTTAAGTCCCAGACCTTAAGGTCCAAGGATGCTCTCTGGCTGAGAGCATGAGAGCTCTGGCTGAGCTCCATGGGCAGCCTCAGTTTCAGATTAAAGTGGACACCTCCAAGGCACCATATCACCATCTGCCCTGACCCCTTAGCCAAAGTCCCTGACTTAAGATATTCCTTACTGAGTCCAGTTTCTTGGACCCATTGTCAGAGGTACCACGTGTAGGCTAAAGGGAGTTAAAAAGGAGGCCTAGCGGGTGAGGGTGGGGCCAAGCCAGGGGTATATGTTTGAGCACATGCATTTTACAATATGGGTACATGTTGCATACACGTTGTCCATGGGTGTACATGCTGAAGTTGCGTGTGTGTTTGCCTGGATGTCCTGTGAGGAAGTGTGTGCAAGACTGGCATGTGTGGGCAGGAATGTGCGTTTGTGTGTGCATGTGAGCATGTGGGTGTGAGTGCGCTGTGTTTGTGGGTGGGCATGCCTGTGGTCGGCTCATTGTCCCCTTTTCCCCCTGCCTCTTCTCCTGGCATGAGGGTGGGATCCCCCGAGCTGTCCCTCTTCCCTGGCCCAGACAGATGGGGTCAGCCAGAGGCCCATTGACTCTAGGCTGGATGAGAGCTCTAAGTGCCTGTCCTGCTCAAAGCCTTGAGTAACCAAAGCTGCATGACCCACAGAGAAGACACCTCAGCCGGGGACAAGCCAGGTCACCCTAGAAAGTCTGAGTTCAGATAACACTCCTCATGCCCCAGCTTCTGAGTTCACTGGCTCTCTCTCGCACACATCCATTCATCCTCACGTAGACCAGCTCAGCCCACGTGGAGGCCTTCCTACCACACACACAAATGATCTACAGTACAGACACGGTCCACCCAGGGTGGCAGGTGCCACACAGACACATAGCCACCTGTGGGCACACTGATAACATGCACTCATTCACCCACACTCACACCCTGGGGCACGTGCTAGAAAAGTCCACATGCAGACATCCCTTCCACTGGCATGCGCCCCCACACACAAGCATTCGTCCTGACATACTTACAACCACTATCCAAGTAGGCACAAACCTGCTCCGTCCCCAACTGGCTGGCAGATCCAGCTCCAGTCCCTAAATCCGCCAGGGGAGCTGTCTACTTACTCTGAGCATGCGAGAGAGAGCCGGTGCGTGCGAGCGGCCAGCGGTGGCAGGGCGCAGCTGGAGCTCCCGAGGCCTCGCACAAAGTGGCCGCTGGGCCGGCCCAGCCCGAGGGGCCGCCCGCTGCCCCCCTCCCCCGCCCTGCTCTGCCCCCGCCCGCCCTCTCCGAGGCCGGCTGCAGATTCCCAAGGACCTTCCACCACAGCGCGCCCCCTGCCAAGCCTCTGTCCCGCGTCAGACACTGCTGCCTGCGAGTCTCAGCTGGGCCGCGAGGGCTATTTCGGTGGCCTTGGCAGTGGAAACATCGTGCGCTCCCTCATCCGCGGCAGCGCTGGAATGGGGACGCGGTCAGGCCTAATTAGAGACCCGGCTTCACCCGCCTCAGCCGGCGGGAGTCAAGCCGGGTGATCACCCGGGAGCTGCAGAGGGGCGGGGGCGCCCACATGTGCCCGAATGCCAACATCTGGAGAGGGGAAGGGAATGTGCCGCGATCCTTTCCCTTGGAGCTGAAACAAAACAAGGAGGGATTTGGGTGCAGTTCACATGCTCTGAGGAAGGAGCCGCCTAACTTTGAGCAGCCCCGAAACGCCTGGAATGCGACTTGGTTTATTCACCACAGGTGCTTCCCTTTGGAATCTGTGTCACCCACATATAAGTCACCTTCCATATCCAGGACCTGCCAAAAATGATTGGGGGTTGTTGCAGACAGTCCTTCTAACTTGCCGGCACCCCCTCCCCGCACTCTGTCAAATGGCTAAGTCTAGAGAAGAAGGCTGATTCCTACCCAAAAGCTCAGGAATGTAGCATTCTTGAACTGGAGGGAAGCTTCCAGGTCATTTCATTCAACTCCCTCCACTCTGCCAGAATCCCCCAGAGCTTGGGGGACCTCAACTTATTCTTGGAACTCACCAAGAAAAGCAGCCCCTGGCTTCCCTTGGGCCCTGTTCCAAAGCTTGAACCCTCTCATCAACAGGAAGTTCTCCCTGGCATCTAACTTAAATCTCTCAAGTGCAAACTATGTCAATTTGCTCACAATATGTATTCAGGGGGAGAGAGAGAGATCAACTCCATCTCCATGATAAAATAACCACGCCAGGGTCCCACCTCAGCCTCTTCCTTGATAATCCCTATTAATCCCTATTCCATTTTCAGGCTCTGGCTGAAACTGACTATTGCTCCCTAGCCCCTGACATTAACTCTCCGGTCTCAGCTTTCTGGTGGCCCAGAGTTCTGTAGGTGGCCAAGTCATTCCCCTCAGACAAGCTAGCTTTGACTCTAACCTCCATCCATCTGGAACAGTCTGATTCTACTACCCAGTTACTTGAGAGGGGCTTCAGTTCCTGTTTCAAAAGGTCTGTCTTAGAGCCTGGGGACAGGGCTTGGTGCTTCCAGCCAGCCACCTGGCTGAGCATTAACACTGGAGCCACAGCCTTCCTCAAGTGGGCAGAGTTTGCAGAATCTTCTCTGCATCTGTGTCTGATAGGTCAGGTGGTATGATAAAAATTGTCTGGACTTTGTCCTCAAAGAGACCTGGCTTTGCATCCTGCCTCTACTACTTTCTAGCTGTGTGTTCTTGGACAAATCACTTAACCTCTCTGCACTTCGGTTTTCCCATATATACAATGGGAAACATAATAATCTCTGTCTAGCTCATAAGGTTGTTGGAAGAATGAAATGAGGTCAGGGATGTAAAAGTACCTGGAAAACTAAGATATTTTTTAATATGCTAGAAATGGAATAAAGCTTAGATCATAAACAGCATCAATGTTAGCAAAAAACCTCAGAGGTGTTTTATTTCCAAACGCTGTGCCTGGGTTTCAGGGCAAGAGAGGAAAAGACTTGGTTTGCTAGACATTCCCTTGAGGCACTTGGCATTGCCTCCCACCCTGCATTTCCCAACACACACGCACACAGACACACACAGACAGACAGACAGACACACACACACACACACACACATATCCATCTTCCCAGATACATACAGCACAGCACAGCCTCCTGCTGGACTCCTGGACTCCCCATAAGCCCCAGCTGCCTGGACCCTCGCTGGCCGCCTCTCCATTCCCGGGGGGCCGCCTCATGGCTCCACTCTTGGCTGCGGCAACTCCAGGTCTCTTTACAGAGGCCCCTATGAGCAGCTTCTCTCACCCTGCCCATCTTTCTGGGCCATGGCCCTGGGAAGGCCCGTGACTCAAGACAAAGCTGGCAGGGGCCTTCTCCAAGGCAGTTCAGGGCTGAGACTGCCCAAGGGGCTCAGGGTTGAAGCTTCCTTTCCCCTCAGCCCCCTCCCATCTGCTTGCCTGGCTTCCCAGTGCTGTCCTGCTTAATTCTTAATGGAAATTCCATCCCCGGCGCCGGCCCTAGCTGGCTCAGGGAGTCCAGGCTTGGGCCAACAGCAAACTCCACCCAGAGAGAAGGGGCCTGCCTAGCCATATAAACACACTTACACACACACACACACACACACACACACACACACGTGTACATATACACACAAGCAGAAAGACATGCCCAGAGACATTCACAAACTCAGATTTCTCCCCCAGACACATCCATACACTGAAAGATAATGAGCATTCTAATCCTGTCATTTATGGCATGGTACTAAGCACTTTACCAGCATCAACTTCTCTAATCCTCATAATAGCACTAGGTTTTAGTATTATCTTCATTTTACACATAAGGAAACTGAGGCACAGGAATGTTAAGCAACTTGCATGAGGCATCTGGCAATAGTGGCCTAACACATGAGCACCAGGACTTGTGTGCTAAGAGGCTTATGTGCATTGTTTCATTTTGCCACCATGGTATAACTGTTTGTAGAAGTTACTATGATTTCCATAATTCAGACAGGGAAAATGGAGGTCAGGTGGTTTCAAGCCCCTGTCTGTGGCCTCACAGCTGGTAAGATGAAAGTAGACTCTACACAGATATGTGTGAGAACCCTTCTAAATGCTCAGGGAGCCACACAGGTGCAGGGACACATGCACACACTCAGAGGCACACCCCAAAATAGCTCATGCCACCTGAACCAAAGTAGGAGCTCAGGAGTGGCCCAGGGCTGTGTCAGGCAAAGGTCCCCTCCAGCCTGATCATGTTCTTCTCCCCTCCCAAATGGCCTATCCCAGATCCACCAACTTCGCACATCATTCAGGAAGGACAAGTTCAGGCTACACGGAGGAACAACTTCAGGTTTACAGTCCAGTCAGCCAGGTCTGTAGTCAGCCCCCAGCCTCAGCTCCAAATCCAGTGTCCCTAGCACACCGTCCATGGTCACTTTTCTGAAGGGATCATGACCCCTATGTAGGGGGCAAGTCAGAGACTCTGGGAACTGCCCAGGGGCTAGCCAATGAGGGCTCCCAGCAGGTGCCCAAGCCTAGGGTAGAACAGAGCATGTTCTGCCTGAGGGAGCTGGAGCCACACTGCAGACAGAGGGCAAAGTCTGGAGGAATGGGAGGCGAATGGGGCTGGGGCAGGGCCATTAGTTGACCATCTCCTGTGTCGGCTCCACCACATCACTGTCATGGCTTATTGACTAAGTGGGGAGGGTGAGAAAGTCCTATCCCTTGTGAGGCAAGCAGTGAAGTCCTGAGTCTACAGAGTTGAGAGAACAGACATGCAGTAGAGATCAGAAGAGTTTAGCAGGTCAGGAGCTTGTCTACTGCTTGACGTTTACATGCTGTGCTAAACATCTCCAAGCAGGGGCACGAAGTATGCTGGCCCTGGGCTTCCTCCCGGGCAGCTCCAATAGAGAGTACCCAGGAAAGATTGTTAAGGCCAGAGAAATCTCTACTGTTGACAGCTCAGCATGGCAGTCCCGGGGGACATCAGCCTTGGGAAAGGGTTTTGGAGAGAGGCATGCTTATCTCCCACAAATGGACCAGGAAACATGGGGGTTCAGGCAGTGGCTCTAAGAGAGGGAGACATTCTGAGCTTGGGAGTTTGCATTTCTAAAAAGTTCCCAGATGACGTTGATGCTACAGATCTGGAGATCACACTTTGAGAACGCTGCTTTCGAGAATAAGAGAAAGTCAGGGGTCATTCCTCTTTGAAAGTAAATTTCCAAGCTACCTTCAAAGTATAAATGATTTGTCCTGGAAGTTCCCTAAAGAAAGAATTTACAATTCTGTCAGCAGTTTGTACCTTCCCTTATGCACCTCCACTTTCCCAGCTCTGCATCACCCCTGTCATCGGTGGGGAGGATGGGAAGGGGCAGTTTCATGGGCTCCATAATGGCTCTCTTTGCCCCAGCGCCCCTCAAGACAGAAGTGGTATCCTCCACTCTGTCCACCACCTGCACAGGGGTTATCAAGATGAGGGACCTGCTCAAAAAGCTGATGACCAAACAGGCTTTCTCTTCTGGGGACAGAAATAACAGATCAAAAGGTCATGATGATGGCAGCTAAAATGCCAGCCCCACTCAGAGAAACGAGAAACAGGCAAAGACCCCAGTACCCACAGCTGCAACCTCCCGTATCCCTGAGATTGGCACATAGAGATGCTGCCCCGCCCCAGGAGTTATGGGCCCTCATGGAAGACAGGGAGACATGAATCTGGCCACAGAGGACCAGGCAGGCTGGTGTAGACACACCATTGACCCATCTGGACAGCAGCCCATCAATCTCTCCAGGCCTTGCTCTGCAATTGTCTTGAGAGAGAAAATGTTCCCCAACTCCCAGATCCAGTGTGAGGACCTGTACTGTAATTATAATGGAGAAACAGAAGGACCAGAAAGGCCCTCAGAGATCTCTGGGTGCAGGGGCACTGGAGTTACGTCATCAACTAGAATCACCTGGGAGGCCAAAATGCAGAATACCAGACCTCCCCCAGAGGTTCTGGGTCAGTAGGTGGGTGGTGTACCGGAACCCATGTGCACCTCCCTTTCCAAAGTGAAGTTCATCTGCCTCATATTATTAGCCTGAACTTGGCCAAAGTGGGAGTATTTGTCTACACCGCAGAAACTGGGCAAACACTGCAAATCAGGGTGTTTCATCGTGTCTTGTTGTGTTTCGGTTATTTTGTTTTGGAATGCCTGTGGTTGATCATTTACCAGCACACCACAGGACACTGTACGTGTCTATTTTAAAGCAACTATCCCAAGCAATTATGATGCAAGCCCCCTTTGAGAAACCCTGATCTAGTGATGAGTTCTAATCCCAACCCCTCATAATACAGATAAGGAAACTGAGGCCCTGTCTGGGAAGAGTCCTGGTCAAGGTCACTGCAGCGGACTGCTCAGTGCAGGGCGGTGGGGGCTGGGAGCAGCCTGCCTATTTACTTGGCCCTCTCCCATGTCTGCTCCTCCACATACTTGTGTGGCTTATTGGCTGGGCAGGGGAGAGCGGGAAAGTCTTGTCCCTTTGGGCCAATCAGATTACTTCTAATCAGCATTTAGAATTTGAATTTCCTGTCTGGAGTGCCAGGACAGCAGCACCTGAATTCCAGGGCTGCCCTGCCCTTCCCAAGCCATAACTGCTCATCTCTTCCTTGAATTCAGAGAGATTCCCTAGCTTCCCCCCAACAAATTCCATATCCTTAGAGTAACAATCTATGTTACCTCACTCACGATAAAAACCACCTTCAGAAATACAGCCACAGAGCAAGATAGTGAACATAAGAACCCCAGATTCTTTGCCTTTGTGCTACATCACGCCCTGCCCTCAGACAGAATGCCAAAGGATGAGTGTGTGAAATTTGCAACTCTCTCAGGCAGTGGTTTTCAAAGAGTATTCCTAGAGCAGTGGCACTGGCAACACCTGGGATTGTATAACAAGATGCACATTCTCAGGCCTCATCCCCAAATTACTGAACCAGAAACTCTGGGGCTAGGGTCCAGCAAGCTGTGTTTGAACAAGTCTCCCAGGTGATTCTTGTGCCTGCTAAAGTTTGAGACCACTGTTCTAGCGGGAGGGGCCGTAGCTTCTGCTTCCTTAACAATGAACCAAAGGCTGTTCAGGTCAGGGAGAAAAGGCCACCAGAGTGCATGGCCAACATGGGCTATGGGGGCAGGTCACACTCCCTCCTGCCCAGCTCCCTTAACCCCATGTTCCTAGGGAACCCCAAAGGTTAAGCAGTGGCTGTGCATCCTGAACTAAGAAAGAGTCCTTCTTTCCAAATCTAAGGGGCAACATCTTTTCAAAACCAGCAGGACAACCTCAGCAGAGACACAGCAGAGAAATGCTACTTCTGTCATTGCCTTGATGCTCAATTGAGGGGTGACTCTGTAGATGTTCCCTGGCTCTTTGGATTCTCAGGGGCTTGCTCTGTCTGGCTGTGGATAGCCTCAGGTGTCCTTCTGGAAGAAGGCCCCTCGGCTCCAGAAGCTGTTTTGGCCTCTTCAGCTCTGAGTCCAGTGTTTCCTCCATTTCCTGTGTCCCTCAAGTTCAGGGAGAAAAATGAGATTTGAGAGTAATTGAAGAACTGAAGTCTTGGGGAGAAGAGCAAAATAATAATAAAAATAATCACTACAAGCCGGGTGCGGTGGCTCACGCCTGTAATCCTAGCACTCTGGGAGGCTGAGGCTCAAGGTCAGGAGTTCGAAACCAGCCTGAGCAAGAGTGAGACCCCGTCTCTACTATAAATAGAAAGAAAGAAATTAATTGGCCAACTAAAGATATATATACAAAAAATGAGCCGGGCATGGTGGCGCATGCCTGTAGTCCCAG
>CAUYRT010021158.1:0-25665 GCA_963574885.1 Lepilemur ruficaudatus
AGTGTACAGTGTAATCCATGTTTATAGCTGAGTGCCAGTGGCGTTGATAGCTTGACAAGAATAATCTTCTATTTTTTCTAGATCTCAGTTTCCCTCTTTGCTGGAGGCAGCATGGGGGCATTCTTTTGATGATTGTTGATCCCCGCCAATGCTGTTTACATAACTTAATTTTGGTTTCATTCCATATTTTGTTATTTCTTTTCACCTCTCCACCTCCTCATCCCTCTTCTGGCTGGAATAGAATGATTTTCCAGTAATTGAATTTAAAGTAATTGTGTAGGCAGTTGCTGCTGCCCCCTCCTAATTTTGTCATCTAAATGTAAAGAAAAACAATTAGAAATAGAATCGCCAGCACAAAAACATTTTCTTCCCTCTCTCCTTCCCAGCAAGTAAGAAGCAGCAGATCTTTGTAGCAGACCCTCCTCCTTTATCTTTGCCTAAAAATCTCCTGTGGAGAGAGAAGGCTCCAAGACCTACCCCTGCTGACTTCCGGTAGAAAGTCAAATGAAGATGGAAATTTCCACTTTATGTGGAATAATGTGGGAGGTTGTGAGTTGTTTTCATTTATGGTCCATTGCGGCTATTCTAATTGTAGTGGGTTTATTGTCTAAATAAAATTGTCCTTCTTTCCAGCGCTTCTGAAGATGTGGGACTTAGGAGCCTTGAAGAACTAGCAACAGATCCTTTAACAAAAATGTTTTTAAATCCTTAGGTAGGAAAATGAAGTCTGCATGGCAATGTCCTCCCAGCACCTTTTAAAAAGACTCAGAAACTCTTACGGGATGGGGGTGATGGGTGTTTAGAGGGAGTCTAATATTTTAAAAGCTACAATTAGTATCTCTTTTGAAAGCTGCAATTGCTCTCTCACTTTTTGCAGCAGTTCAGCCCCCAGAAAAATGTAAAAATGATTTCCTTGTTCTGTCATTAAATGCTTTAACACAGAAAACAAGAACTGATGTTAAGGACTCCTTATGGTTGTGACAGCATGCTGAGGAATAGTCAGACTTTATTTTTATTACTCTGGCCTCTTTTGCTAGTCTGCGGTTTCTATTGCCCTGTACTATGCACATACCAGGTTCCATTTTTGTTGACCCATTTACTGTAAGAAATTAGCTTCACTCCCTGACACTCAGAGGAATTTTCAAATGCTTAAGAAATGAGGGACGTGTGATTATGGCGTGGGTGGGGTGGAAGTATTTTATTAAATTGAAATTACTTGTGGTATCTGTCTTGAATATTTGCTATGTTTTATTTTTATGACACTTATCACTGGATTGCTATTCACCTCCATTGACCTTACCTGACCCCCAAGTCTGGATTAGGTCATGGTGCTTCTCCCATAAGCTTTCCTCCATCCCACCTTGGTCTTAATCACAATATGCTTCTCACTTTGAATTTTCATCATCCCCTACTGTACGCTCTGAGAGAGCAAGGAATGGTGTCTCTGGATTTCATAGCTGTGTGCCCGGTGCCTGGCATATAGTAGGCACTCATTGAGTATTTGTTGATTGGATCAAAGTATGGATGGATGTTTAAATGAAGGAATGTGGGAAGAATCATTACTTCTGTTTTAAAGATAAAAATCTTGAGGATCTGAGAGGTTACATATTTTGCCCAAGCCATCATTTGAACCGAGGTGAGCTGTGGTTTGCCAACCCTGCTTTAAAGCATTGCCAGATGATAGACACTGATTTCAGCATCTTATTCCCCTGTTCAGAAATGACCAGTGATCCCCTAATGCCACAACAGTAACCCTGAAATCCATGGCTGAGCTTCAGGCCCTCTGTACTGTGTTCCCCTGTTGTATCTGTGTGCCTGCTTTTAACCTACTCCTTCCCTGAACGTTGCGTTCTCTTGTCTTCTTCTCCCGCTATGTTCTCGCCTACGCCTGGCCTTTCAGAAGCCCTTTCTTGGAAGATTCCTGTCCTCTTTACCAATTTCTCATTCTTAATGACATATATTACCTTCCGTCTCCTCTGTGAAGCTTTCCCCGATAAATTGAACCCACCCAATGTTTTCCTTTTTAAGTTCTGTTCCTATTCATGGTGAATCTTTAGTACTTTGTTTTATCAGTTATAGTCTTGCTATTGCATACACGAACATCTATATTTGTTTATCTATTGTCTGTATATGCCAGGCTTGTCTCCAAATTTTAAAACTTTCTTTGTGTAGACATTTCATAAAATTCTTTTGTATTTCATGATTTCTAACAGTTCTAGACACAGAAGGGAAATTAAATTGTGTAAAATACTCATTTGGTTTAAAATTGAAAGGAAAATTGAAATTGAATATTGTGTACTGTCTCCTTTACTGTAGCATTCTTGTACCACCGTTGAGACAGGCTCAGGTGTAGTTCTCTGTCCCAGTGGTGGGAGCCATTTTGTACTGTACCTGTTAGTGCTGTTCTCTGGGGATGGAGACTCTTGGGGGAATTCTCCAATTGAAACCTGACCACTGTAAGAACAACCTTGGTAGCCTATGAACGGGTTAAGTTCTTCTGTGTTCTAACATCAGGCAGAATATATATAAACTTTTAGGAATTATTAGTCCTTAAAGTAGGACTTGGAATAAGATCAAAATATTGGATTCCAGCTTTGAAAATAACCAGTGTGATGAAAATCTACGGAGCGATTGGCATTAAAGCGTTTAAAGCACGCTTCAGTTTTACTTTGGAATAACATTAGTGGTGACGGTGCTAAATTGATACTTTTGATTCTTTGAACATCCATTCCCAACAAAATGCTACTATTTTCTAGTAGTATATAACAGCTTGATGCCTTTTCCCTCTGCCTATTCTGTTTTAAAAAACTGTCATCCTGTCCTGATTTTAAATGTGACATTTATTCATATTTATTAATTAATATTTAGTAATATTAAAGATTAGTACTAGCTTTTAACCTTTTGTTGAATAAGTTGCAGTGGTTTTTTGAATCTCTCCTTTTTGTTGTGGCATTGCCTTAGATTTGATGTAATTTTTCAGTTAAGGGAGACTAATAATATCAATAATATGAGCTCAATCTCAGTATTGAACCACATGTTTGGCATTTATTCAACATTGCTGTTCTTTTTTTCCTTTGCCAAGGGGACTTGGGAATGTTACTTGACAATTAAAGCATCAAATTGTTTTGAGGTGAACATGGTTCAGATGATGCCTTTAAATTTGCATATAAGCTATTTATATACACACAGTGTTGGCAGATACTTATAACTGTAATTTAAGTTTCCAGTGTTAAATAGTGGTTTACATTAATTTTCTTTATAAAGCCAGTCACCTATTTTTGACTCTCCATTTGAAACGACTCTTTCAAACACAAAACTTACTTTAAGTGATAGGGTTGATCAGAAATGTATAAAGAGTAAGAATTGGTTTATATTCTCAAATGCATTGGAGTTATTAATTGCTTTGGTTGTTCCAACTTAATTTTATACCTTTTTTCTTATGTAATATAAATAATACTGCAGGTTCAATAGAAAGTAATCTTTTTTAAAATCTTGGCTTTTATTTTTTGGCTAAGAGTAAAAGAAAGTGCTTTTTATATATGTGTAAAAGCTTATCCAATTGGAAAAAGTTATATCTAATATTTATATGTGTGTCTGCCATGAGCTCAGTATTGTTTTGGTGGAGCAAAGTAAGACAAAGATGCAGGAGCCCTTGTCCCCCACCAGATGGAAAGCTCCATGCAGGCATCGTCTGGCTTCACTGATCTGCCCTTATTTTTTTTGGTTCCTTCTATCTGTCTTTGCATTGCTGCCAGAAAACACTTAAAATATGCTTCCTAATTTAAGCCTTTGTTTAAAAAGCTTCTGTGTTTAAAGAATAAAACCAATTATCCTAGATTATAAGATTTTTCTTTTTCCTTGAAAGTCTACAGTTTCACCACAACATATTTAGATACGGATTCATTATGATTCATTGTGCTTGGCCTCACTGTGTGCTTTCAGTCTTAGGGCTGATGGATTTCTCAGTTATGGGAGAGTCTCAGGCATTATCTTTTAGGATATTGCTTTCCTGCCTTTCCCCCTACCTTCTCCATTTGCAATACCCCCCAAACTTACGTTGGAGCGTTTTGATCTGTTCTCAATATTTCTTTCTTTTTTTTTTTAATTTTTTTAAATTTAACAAAGGAATCTATAACTGGTTGTGATCAATTAGTTGTAAACACCACTGCACTCGGACCAACTGTTCTGAATATTTCTTACTTTCTATTTTATATTTTTCAGTTCCTTAGCTCTGGCTGTATTCTTGATTGAATTCCTGCTGTTATTTTCTAATTCACAAATTGTCTTTAACATGTCCATTCTGGAGTGTATCCCCAGCCCATTGACTTTGGATTTCAATGGTCATATCTTTCTTTTCTGGCATTTCTATTAAAAATTTGTTCCTTATGATAGCCATGTGTTCTAATTTGGACCTGCTTGTTTTTGTTTCATGATTTCTTGTTATTTTTATGGATTTTTTTTTCATTTTTTCCATCTTGAGGATCTGAAGTGATGTCATTTTGATAATTGCTTTGATATTCACATTTCAGCCTGTGAGAGTTTGTCTGCTGGTTACAAACTGTGTCAATTCTCTTAGTGTTCATTTTCCTTGTGTGTCATGGAATTGTAGTTGGTAGGTTTACACTGGATAGGAGCTTTCGTATGTTTTTCTCCTCTGTTTTCCCTCCTCATCGACTGGCCTTCTTGTTGGCTCTTCCTGATCCTCTAGGTCTTTCAGTCTAGAAACAGGTCTTAACGACCCAGGCTCCTGTCTCTCTGTGAGCTCGGCCCAGGTTTGCTTCTCAGGTGGGCACGTGGCTCCATAGAACCCCTGGCCCAAGGGCAGTGGTCCCAGCTTCTCACCGTCTCCTTCCACAGGTGGGATAGCCTGACCCCAACCTGAGTACCAGGCCAGGGGCTTTTGGCCTGTGTGACCACAGGAATGGAACACCTGGCCACCTCTGCCAGCTTCCAGCTCTGTAGCCAGAGGCTTGCCACTGTCTTAGTTTGATTTCTGGGCCACAAAGATGCTTACCTTGCTTTTGAGTCCTGCTGTGCCTTTTCTTTCTTCTTCATCTTTTAAAAATACATTTATACCCAGAGGGGTAGTTTAGAGCATAACTTTAAGGTCCATCTTGACATGAAGTAGGTCCAATCTCTCCAGCTTGCCATTCAGGGCCTCTCCAAGTCTTCTCCAACCAGCTTTTCAAACTCATTTCCCTCTACTGAGAATGAACCTTTTGCTTCTGCCAGGCAGAGTTTCTTACATCCTTGATCGAGCCCTGCTCCTCCTGCCTCTGTGTTCTTAAATGCTGTGTTCCCAACCTGGTCCCCCTCTCCTTAGTTTCTCAGAATCCTTCCCGTCAGGAGTTGGCCTAAGTGCTACCCCTTTCTCTGTGAACCCTTCCTTGACCTCACCCAACTGTAGCACTCATGACGTTTTCTGAAGCTGTCCTGCTTATAGCGGTCACTGGCCTACATCCCCCTCTCTTGTACTGCAAGTCATCTGTCTCGAGGATGTAGGGCCTTGGGTCTCCACTGAGTTGGTTGGTAGACTTGAGGTTAGAAACATAAGGTTAGAAAACATAGGCTCAGCTGGGCGTGGTGGCTCACGCCTGTAATCCTAGCACTCTCGGAGGCTGAGGCGGGAGGATTGCTTGAGCTCAGGAGTTTGAAACTAGCCTGAGCAAGAGCAAGACCCTGTCTCTACTATAAATAGAAAGAAATTAGCCAAACAACTAAAAATAGAAAAAATTAGCCGGGCATGGTGGTGCATGCCTTGTAGTCCCAGCTACCCCGGAGGCTAAAGCAGGAGTATCAATTGAGCCCGGGAGTCTGAGGTTGCTGTTAGCTAGGTTGATGCCACGGCATTCTAGCCCAGGCAACAGAGTGAGACTCTGTCTCAGAAAAAAAAAGAAAAGAAAAAAGAAAACATAGTCTCTTATTTTTGGTATCTCCACAGCTTCCAGCATTTGGCTATGCTTACCTCTCTGATTATGGGTTTATTTATTCCATACTTTCATCATTTCTATCAGAATATTGAGTAGGTCATTTTTTTCTTTCCAAAATTAGAAGTTTACTATGTGTATCTGTGTGTCAGATCTTTAGCCCATTTTATTGCATTTCCTTTGTACACAGACACACAAAGATGTGGTATGCATGCTTGTACAAACAAGCACAGACACCACATGCACATTACTTACTTGCAAAGTCACTGGGTTTGGCCCTAACAGAAGTCTTTGGTAAATGACCCAGACTCTCTGTGAGAGTGAATGTCTGAACAGCTCAGTGGGTAACGTGTGAGACACAAATGTTTTATAAAGTTATAGGCAGATATTTTCCTCTCTTGGGCAGACCACTGTGAGCCCCTCAGCCTTCTGTTATGAATAAGCGGTAAACTGAAGGAGAAACTCAAGAAGTCTTCCTTTGAAAGTGAGAAAAATAAGCTTGACACATTCCAACCTGATTTCCCTCATTCACTCTTTTTTTTTTCTTTTTTTTTGAGACAGAGTCTTACTCTGTTGCCCGGGCTAGAGTGCCGTGGTGTCAGCCTAGCTCACAGCAACCTCAGACTCCTGGGCTCAAGCAATCCTCCTGCCTCAGCAGTCCTGAGTAGCTGGGACTACAGGCATGCGCCACCATGCCCGGATAATTTTTTTTCTATATATTTTTAGTTGTCCAGCTAATTTCTTTCTACTTTTTTAGTAGAGACGGGGTCTCGCTCTAGCTCAGGCTGGTTTTGAACTCCTGACCTTGAGCGATCCACCTGCCTCGGCCTCCCAGAGTGCTAGGATTACAGGTGTGAGCCACCGCGCCCAGCCCCTCATTCACTCTTTAAGTATAAATTGCTTACTCTCAGGTAAGATACCTCGTTTCAATACCCCCGTCTCTTTTGAAAACATCATCTGATGACATGAGGATCTTTTTGTCCTCCTCACTGTCATCTACCCATATTCATCCCTTGAGGACTTTTGCTTATGCTTTTTACTCCAGCATTCTGGACAACTGCAGTATTTTTCTGATCATTATCATCATCATCAACCATTTATTAAGTACCTTCTATGTGCCAGGCACTGTATTAGGTACTCTGTATACATTATCTTATTTAACTCACAATTTACAGATGAGGAAATCGAGACTCAGAGAGGGAATGACTTGCCCAAGGTCTCATGGAGACCATATTTTAAACTTTCTTAACTCCATAATCTCTATTTTTATTTACTTAACAGGCTTTCTTATTGCTTAGAGCATTGCTGCCGACATCTTGAGTCTTGCCCTGCTCCCATCAAACACTTAACCTCCCCGGCTCACTCTGCCCCGTGACCTCTTTCTGACCCTGCCTGTTTCTCCAGCCTTCTCAGTGTGCTTCTTCCCTTCTGTAGCCTGCATAGTTATTTCTGCTTCCTTTTTCCAACATCTTGGACATTCTTTCTATAGCCACTTTATTGCCAGCCTCCAAAATTAGATCAGCTCATCAGCCTTTTGTGTCTGTTCCTCACCTCTCTTCTAAGCACTGTTGGAGAACAATCCCATAACTTTGCCAATTGGCTCCGTTGTTTCTAATTCACCTGGCCCCTCAGTGCTCATAATTAGTTTCCTTATCCCTTTTTGGCTCCCCTCCCTCTTCCCCACACTGGCTGTTCCGAAGCTTTTTAACATCCTCACCAACACAGCCCCTCCTCACCGCCAGAGCCCCGCGACCTTGCCTTGAGATCTGCTGGGAACATAGAATTCATGGACGGGATTTCCTGTAACCGCCCTCTGCTCTGCATCAGCGTTTGCCTGCATCTCAGCTCACCCTTTTTTCCCTTCCCTGTTAGATCACGAGAAACCTTACTGCTTTCCAGTGGTGACTCCGTCTGCAATACTGTTCTTTCCAGCTCTTCCCGGAAGTTGTGCCGTCCACCCCCTTCCCCACTTGTATCCGCAGCCCCTTCCCTTCCACTCGCCACCTCCTCACTGGCAAATGTGCACATCCAAATTGTAGGCTGCTGGGGGATGTGGAGGAGTCTTCCCTCAGCCCTGCCTTCCTTACAGTTTCTCCTTTATGGCCAAAAAACTTGGGGAAAGAGAAGCCCACGTTGCCTCCTCTCTCATCTCTTTGGTGTTCCCCTGCTCTGTAGCTGGGAGGTGGCCCCCCATTCTGGTGCAAGTGTCTCCCCAGGTCACTGCTGCCTTCTTCAAGGCCAGATCTGAGGGTCTCCTTTTAGTCCTCATTCTTCTTAGTCTTTCGGCAGCATTTGGCAATATTGACCACCCTATTTCTCTGTCATTTTTTCTTCCCCTTTGATTTTTGGAATATTATTTTTCCCCTGTTTCTCATCTCCCCCCCGAAATCATTGTCTATTTGTTTCCCATCTCCCCCCCGAAATCATTGTCTATTTGTTTCCCTTTGCATGCCCCTTAGTGATTTTCCCCAGAGCTCAGACCATGGCCGCCTTCGCTCTTGGGGTAATCTCCTGAGCATGTGTCTAGCTCCCAACTTACTGTGGGTGTTACCTGGGATGGAGAGAAGACATGTTCCTTCAACTGCCAGCTCCTCTTTGGTTTTCTGGCCCAGTAATCTCATCTCTATTCATCCAGACCTCCAAGTTAGACATTTGGCATCATCTCTGATGCTACATCTGCCTTTTCCTTTGCTGCATCCAGGCACTAAGTCCCATCAGTTCTTCCTCTGAAACATCTTTCTCTCCCTCCATTCTTATCACACTGCTGCCCTAATTGAGGTCTTCACGAACTATTGCATAGCCCTTTACATTTTCTCCCTGCCTTAAGTGTCTCTTGCCTTTAATCTGTCCTTGATACTGCTGTCAGCGTTAAATTTCTAGGACACAGACCTGATGAAATCATTTTCTTTTTTGGCATCGTTCAGTGTGGCTCTGCTCTGAATGGTGGCTTGCCCTGGCTCCCTCGGCTTGCGCTCGAGGGTTCTCCGCATTGGACCCGGTGCCTCCCTGCCCGCCTCCTCTCCAGCAGTCTGCCTGGCACCCTGACTGGCATTCCGCAAGAGTGCCACACCCTGCCTTGAGCCTGAACCTAGCACATGCAGTTCACTCTGCTGTCCTCCTTTCTCCACTGGTGTTTTATTTCCTGGTCTGGTTCAATAGTTATCTTTTTGATAAAGCGTTTGTAATCCACCCGGAATGTCTTTTCCTTCTCTACTCTCATGGGACTTGTTCATACCCCTGTTACCCTCACATTATAGTCGGTTATACATGATTCTTTCTCTCCTCTGTTGGCTTTTAAGCATCTCAGTAGCATCTTTGTTTCCTGAGGTTCCATGGTTTAAGAAGTGCCTAATAAATATTTATTGAACTAAAAGTTGGATAACATATCTGGGTCTGTGCATGTTAAGTTAAAGTGCTTGGGAGCCCGTGTCTCATGTTAGCGTATGAAACACTAACAAAACGCAAAACAAGTTTTCAGCTTTAGCTTTCATATACAGTAATCTGGAAGTTATGTATTTTTTTTCTAGAAATAAGACTTTACTAAAATAAGAGAAAATAAAATTTACCAAGCTTACATCAATATAATTTCGGCGTTCAGATGAACTGAAAACACTCATGTAATGGTTGGCTGAGTCAAGCTGGGTGTCAACAATCTGTCATCTAACAATTGAGCTTTTTGTGATTGTTGAAAAGCATATATTAAATTTCCCCAGAGAAAAGAATCTATTAAAAATCATGTAGGAAGGTGAAAGAATATTTGATATAGCATTTTAATTAACCCAAATTGGCTTGTTAAATCTTGGGGTCCCTGAAACGCATAGAGAACACTATAGAAAAATACATACACCCCTTTCAAAGCTGATTTTATCACAAACCTTAGTCTTTTGTATTAATATGATGTCAATAAAACCTTATCCAGCTCTGTTTCATCTAGTGTTATTGGAGAAGTATGTATTATATAAGCAGAGGCAAATACTTTCAGTATTTGGAAACCACATTTGTGGAAAATACATATCAATGCACGCATTCTGCATGTTCATTTATAAGCAATATAAAAATTGTGAACTCTATTACAAAGACATAAAGAGACACAGGACTATAGAGACAGTTATTTTTCCCCAGTGTTGTATTTGTTCATTAAAACTTAAAATATTATGAAATACCATGTTGCCAAACATGTATTTTTTTTTCCTGTAATTCTCTATCACATTAAAATAAACCATTTATTTTAGGTGCTTTTTGACTCTGTAGTTAGATCTCAAACTATGGATAACTAGTAGACTATTTTTTCTTCCTTAAGGGACGTGGAAAATTAGAGAAATGGAGGAAAGAAAAAGTCAGTGTGGCAATAGTCCATGGAGATTTTGAGTCCGGACTTTGACCTAGCAGGATGCTAATAACATCCCAGGCCATGGGTCCTTTGGTTTCAGTTATTTGAGCATTAAGACATTGTTTCATTCATTTCCTGGCAAGGACATTAATCTTTCATTATCCTTTACGATGTTCTGTTTTTGATAGCCAATTTATAGTTTTATTTATCATCGGTATAATATTTACATCTATAATTATTAGACATTTTTCTATCATGATTAGATAACTGGGCTGTTTAAAAAAGAAACACCTCCAGAATAGGTAAATTTTTAAAGTTACTACCTACATCTGCCAAAACAGATTAGTAGCAGATTTCTAGAACAGAACAAATTGTCTTGATCTCCTTACCTAACACTTTGTTTTATGTCAAATCTTACTGCTTTCAGGGAACAAGACTTCTTGATGGAAGCTTATATTTTGACATAAAAATTTTTCGGGCTGCAAGTGTAAGGCAATTTTATCTTTATTTTTCAGGTTGAATATTGCTGCATTATTAGTTTTAGGGTATTCATACCATAATAGTACCATATATTCATAATAAACTTGATCTGGTCATAACTCAATATAACCCTGTTGAACTTACTGACCAAATGAACTAGGATATTGTATTTGAGAAATTGAAATCTCTTGGTTATATAAACAAGTGCTAACTTATAAAATAATATTTACATCTCAGGTCTTAATTTTTTCATAACCATCTCCATTGCCATTGTCAGTTTTTTTTTTTTTTGGACTTTAGATATGTCAGGTTAATTCATTATGGTAACAACAAAAACATTGGCCAAGCAAACCATTTACTTAAAATACTTAAGCAAGGATGTTCTTATAAAGAAAATTTCTTTTAAATTTAGAATATTCCTGAAAATCCTTTTGGATTCAGACCTGATGAAAATTATTTTAAAATGTATTTGTCTTTTAATGTAATAAATATTATGTCTTTAAAAGTAATTTAATATTTCTTTGTTCACTCAAGATCATACCCTGCCTAAGATCATTATTTGTGTCTGTATCAGGGTGATAGAGAATGTTGGATTGAGTATGTAGTGATCACAGGATAAAGGCTAGAAGTTGAGGACTATGGTGACTAAGAGTTTGGACTTTTGAGACAGGCTGCTGGGGTTCAAATTCTAGTTCCTCCACTTCCTAATTGCATGATCTTGGGTAAATTGCCGCACTGTTTTGTGCCTCAATTTCCCTGAAATTCCATTTCACCTGTAAAATGGGTTGTCTGGAACATTTAATGAGTGAATACATATAAGATGTTTAGAACTGTGCCGGGCATGTAGAAAGTACTCAGTAAATATCTGTCTCAGAATTGATCTGCCAAGTAATATATTTAATGTATTAAAGGCCTCCAGGTAATTGTACTTCAATTAATCTATTTCTTGAATAATAAAATCAATAGCAATAATGATATTATTTATGGAATACAAAATATGTTTACATTTTTCCTATAAAAAATTAAAATGCCAATAAGTGGCTATTGTCTTTTCTAGAATATTAGTAATTTTACAATACACGGACATTTGGAAGACGTTTGGTTGGTAGTCCTACCTGTGACTGCAAAAGGAGGATGAAATTATGCTTTGTTATACTGTGTATGTATTAGGTCACACTAGGAATTAAAGCAGCTTTATCTATGTATCTACCTAATTTTATCTATCTTCTGTGCTAACATTTCAAATGGGGAGTACTGGCATTTTTCCCAGAGGTTTCCTCAACCGTGGCCATGTACAAATGACACAGAGAGACCCTCAACACAGCCCCATCGTGTAAGCACATGGTGCTTGAAATGTAAATGTTCCCATCACCCCACACTGTTGCTCGCCAGTGAAAAGGCCCTGAAGTGTTAGTTATGATTTTCTACAGTAAGTAGGTCTTACAGACTTTAACAATTCTCTTCTTCACTTAGTCCATTAAGATTTTTATTTTAGAGTGAAAATGAAAGGAAGTTAATTTGTTACAAAATACTGATGTCAGAATAATTTGCTAAACCCTTTTTACTGAACTTTTATATCCTTTAACATGCTTTCTACCATATAAAGCAACCATGGAATATGTTTTGTTATGGGAACTTTGGTATTGTATTTGTATCTCCCCGTGCCTAAGATATACAACTGATGTTCAGTAATTGTTGAATGAAGGAAATAGCATGACAGAAAGTCCATTATTTTTGCTCAAATTATGTCTTCACTTGTCTGTAGAAGGCTGCAGGGCCAGTTAGGCAACATGAGAGAGCAAACTGGGTGGGTAGAAAAGGAAGCAATAGGGCTCGTGGCGAACTGAGTCTGAGGCTGGATTAAACACTAGCCAGAGACTGTGAGCTCTGCTATGTGAAAGCAAAGACTTCAGCCAGAAGACTAAGGAATATGTACTTCATATGGATAACAGAAATCCTTAAAGTGTTCTAGACTGTTTCTGTTTTCCAGTTTAGTGGGTACCATGATTCATGAAATGAATAAACGTAAATGTATATATGCACGCATACATATTTATCCGCTATACACTGAAGTACACATAGATACTCTAGAAGAAAGTTTAATAAGGGTCACTTGTCTATAGAGTGTCTATGTGCTATATATATCTCTGTTTATTGAGAATTGATGGAGCTTCAGAGGTATTTGCAAAAACAACTTTGTTCTAAATTTATAAACAATTTAAGGAGTTTTCTAATTTCTGTTAGTGATAACACGAACAACTGTTCTAATTGGAACAAAAGTAAAAATTAAATATTCCCAAGAAAGCACTGGCTGATATGTAACATGCATGTGTGGCATTCTTGCAGCTGGGGAGACTTCCCTGGCTTTGGCCTCTGACTACTTGCCGGACTCCAGAAGAAACTGGGAAAAAAGCTGAAAAATGATAGTCTGTTTTTGTGCTCTCATTGCTAGCGTAGTAATTGCTGTCTCACGAGTTAATGTACATGGGCTTCAAGGTATTTGACCAGTTTCACTGGACTTTCCCAGCATCTTACCTCTTTTATTCCTCCTGTAAGTTCAGGTATATTTATAGTATAGTGCCTTATTCTTAATCATCTCACTCCTGTTTTGAAGCCTTAGCATAAACCACATCTGGCATTGAGAAAGTCAACTTCCAGACCTTTTCCATTCCTCCCAATAGCTCTTGACATTTAACCTCTTTCTTAAAACTTGAAGCCCCAAGCACCACCCCATTCCCTTACCACTCCCCCGCCTAATCCTCTGCTGGTGCACGATGTTAATTTTATACTACATATATTGCTATTTAATGTTGACACCTGTCTGTTCATTTCACATTTGTTACGACAGTGTGGCCTTTTGCACTTTGAGGTCAGGGATCACAGCTTTTTGACTCACTGTGTTAATAGGTACTTGCTAAGTAAATGGCTGTTGTTAAGAGTTTAAAATTCACTAGGGTTTTGAAGCTGAGTAAAGATAGTTTGAATCCTCTTGTAAGTTCTTTGGAAAATGGACAGATCCTTTTTTACTATACCTATATCATCACCAAAATGGATCAGTGTTAGAATTGATTAAACCTGTTAATAAAATGCCACAGATCAATTTGAGAAATAATTACTGGGAGAGAAAAAAGGGCATTTGGTAGAAAATCAAGTAAACTTTGTTGTTCTAGGCATTTTTTAGAATAATTATGCAAAAAAAAATTGTTAATGTTTAGATTGATTTATGTTCCTTCTTTTCTAACCACCATTTGCTGCTTAAAAATACATTTGGCAAACTCAAGCTCTCTTTACCTTTTCTAGTGTATGTCTATTATCCATGCATTCTGATTACATGTCCTAATCATGCTCCTTTTATATGTTAGTATCTAATATGATGTGGAAGGAACTTATATTGCTTACTTGAAAGTTGCCTACAGTTTATTGAGTTTTGATTGCAAGACTCTTCCCTTAAATGCTTTTGGGTCTTAAGCTGGTAGTTTTTTATATCCCCTTAATGGAAAGGATTTGTAAGGTGTTTATTAAATTCAAGCATTAAAAAGGAATTTGTTTAAATGACTGCTAATTCTACTGCATTAGAAGCAGTAACATGCCATCAATACGTACTGAGTTAAATTTAAGAAAAATATATCTTCTCAAAGTATATACTAATAATCTTTAATTAGTTACAAGTATCATTTAATATTTTTGAATATTAATTGAGTAAAACTCAATATTACTGCACAGAAGCTTAGAAATGAGTTTAGGTTGCCTCCCAATTTTTAATTAATACTTAATTTTTAATCACTATTAATACATTAGTAAACCTTTTAAAATGTAAAGTTTTCTTGCAATCACTTTACCTAATTGAATATCTCATTCTTACTTAGCAAATGTTTTGTTTCCCCCATCTTTTTGTTTCTATTTTTTCTTAGTTTATGCATCTTTTATATAATAGACCTAAACGGCCTTGTGTTGAAGGAGGAAGCTGAATGATTTACTAGAAGTTGTACATGTGATGGAATTTAACCTCAGTTTATCTCTTTCCCTGCACAGTCCCTTCAGTCTGAATATGTTCCCTACTAAGGCCTTGCCGCTCCGGTGAACGCTGTTCCACTCTTAGACACAATCTCTTCATCCGGACGAGCAATGTAGAGGGAAAGCACCTTCCTGCTGGAAGAATATCTCTGCCTTCTTACCTTAAATTAAGGAGAGCACTAAGATAACACCTCCAAGAGACTTGAAACCAAAAAACTGGTTAATGACTACTGTAAATGCACTGAAACTATGTTTGTGGAGATTTCAACACTTTTTAAGGCAGTTTTAATGTTGAATTTGGTATTTTGAAAGGTTATTTTTAATGTATTTCGGTAATACATTTATTATTACATTTACATGTACAGTGTTAACGTTGTGTATGTATTGTGAACTTTAAAGGACTATTTTGATAAATTTATAAATATATAAAATTATGTAAAAACTAGACTATATTTTGATTTAGATTTTCATGCTGTTTGCTACCAAAAATTTGTATTTTAAATTTGTTTAGTTTTAGTATGGTTTTGTCTACAATGAATAAATAATTCCTCCTTATAAAGAAAGAGTAAGAGAGAAAGTTTTAGAAAGTGATTTTTATGCTCCTACTAGGAATATGGCAGATCATTCATTCTTTTGGGAAGTCAGTCTAATTTAACAAGTTTATCTCTACCAAGAGTACAATCATCTGATATGCCTTATTTAGGACAATTTCCTTTCCTTTGTTTTTGTTGCTGAGCCAATTAAATTAGTTTTGCATCTTTGGGGCCTTTAAAAGACTTAGCATACAGTTGAAGATCAGAATTCACTGAATATTTCTCCTGAAAGCATGGTGTTTCCCTATGAAATGACTCAACATTCCAAATGCTTTTATTCCTTTCTTCCTTTCGAAAGAGTTCTTAACCCGAATAAAACATGCTACTTTTGGTACGAAGTTGTTGCCTGTAATCACACATGGTCTGATGCCAGTTTTAAATCAATGAAGAGAAAAAATACAGAAAACGATGCTGCTAAGTAGTTCTCTATCTTAAAGGAGATATTTTTAAAGCACAATACACCCCCCCACCCCAGCGCACACGCATGTCTGGAACCTTACAAAAAAAAAATAAAAGGACCCCTCTTATAGGTACTCACAGCCCTTTGATGTAAGTGTAATCTTGTTTTAGGTCTTCAGAAGCCTGCAGGCTTCCTTTCTGTGAGGAGTCGGGGAACCTTAGATCCTGATTTCCTTCCAGGCTGCTTAAGAATGGACTTCTCCAGCCTTGAAAGTGCTAGTTAAATGGATTCACACGAAGTGTTTACTCCCAGCCATTGAGTTACTTAGAATGTATTTCTTAGGAGGGGTTACCTTGAGACTATATGCTTCAGCGGAACATTTTTGTTCATGTTGTATGTTTTTAAGAAGGCATTTGAATGAATGAATGACTCAGGTTTGTTAACCTTCAATAATTGCAGTACCAAAAATTGCACTAAATGGATGAAAAAAATGAATTGTATGTTTTAGGAATAAAAATTAAAATAAGTGGAATTAAATTGTTTATCTTTTCTGAAGCTGAAAAAGTAAAATATTTTATTATGAGTTATTGTAAAAAAAACTGGTTAATTGTACAGGAAGATGATAGTATTTTTTCAGATAATCATTGAAAAGTAATTCAGAGGACATTTGAGGAGTAGGGGAAAGGGAACCATGTTAACGGTTTTAGTTCTGTGAACACTAATTTGTGTGCAGCTATTAAAATGATTGTAAAGTTGACTACTGTAAATTTTCCATAATTTTGTGTTAATGTCATATGTATCTACATGTGTATGTCTTAAAATTATTTTACACATGTATGTACATAGACACACCAAGAGGTGGATGTATATAATATAGAAAGTATATAGCAAAGTAATTCTACTCCAATAATAAAAATTGTTTGACATGTATTTTCTTATGAATAGTTTATCTTTCAAAAGATATTTTGTTCTATTTTAAAGTGTAGAAGATTACACTGCTAATAAATAAAAGTTTTATGCAATTTACTTTTTCCTTCGCTTTTATAATTTGGATTTTGAATTATCAGTGTACTGAAGTCTCTTTATAATTTTTTTATTCAGTGGGGTTAATGCCTTTTGAGTTTCTTAAGATCTCCATTCTGGATTTTTCATTTATGTTTTATTGACTGTCCAGGTTGTAGCCATTGCCTGAAGTACATGGCGCTTTGCTCAGAAAAACTTTATACTTTGAATTTCACAAAAGTCAGATGATGTTAGGTTGTTGCTCTCTTTCTCTTTCTCTGATTTTCCTTCCTGTTAATAAAACACTGATCATGATCAGTGTTTTGGTCCTGCTGGGTCATTTATGACTACTGATGACTATTGTATGACACACTGGTCATCAGTTCCTTTTGAGGAAGAATGGACATTTTTCTGAAGGGGGAAATTATAAAATAAATTAGATGGAACAAACCTCAGAACTGTTGGATCTGAAGAGTCAGCTTGGGAGGAAGAAGCTACACTATGTATCAGAGATTTTTATATATTAAACTGGATCTCTTTTGGTTGTGATGTTTCTTTTTCTTTTCTTTGAAATCTTTTTTTAGAATGCAAAGGAAAGGTTGTGGCTAGGAGGGTAGTTACACTTCTGGAATTGGGAATCAGCAAATAGCTGTCTTCACAACACTGTATGAAACAGGGGGGTTACTGAGATTGTCATGAGACCGCATCTTAGAGAAGGAGATTTCTTATGAATCCATGAACCTATTTAGAAGGGCATAATAATCTCTCTTTCTATGGATTGAGTTATTATAAAAAAAAATCAGCTAGTTTCAACAAATTTTTCACCTTTTGGTCATTGAGTTCACATGATTTTGTTATCCTTAGGTTTAAAATGATTTACAAATCTCAAAACACACTTGGAAAGACTACTTAATACATGTATATCTTCAGCTGTGAATCAAATATAGCAGGAACATGAATTTACCTACTATAAGCTACACAGATGTGTTTTCAAAATTGTTTTCACTTGTATGCTTTCTTTGGTGACATGTAAACCATCAATATGTTAAAAGTACCTAATTAAACCAATTGTTGGTACATAAGCTGAACACTACTCTGTGGCATTTCATGTCACATAAGAGGTCTGTGCTCTTTCTCAAAGTACCGTCATATAGCAGAGTTAATGACACCTGCAAAAGCCTTGGAATCCCCTTTGCAACACTCAGCAAACCAGGAATTTGGTCACTGGGTGTCTCCTCAGAAGATTAATTAGGGATAATTCCAATTACAGCAGGATATAATTTACAGCATAAGATAAAACACCTTTATTTACACATGTGTTGCACAGAGTTAGCAACCATGGCGTATAAAGGAAAGTAGGAAATAATTGTATTAAGTTATTTTGAGCTGAATTGAAATGTTAATATATTCCCACCCAGTTCCTTCTCTATGGATTGAATTATGATAATCATATCAAGAAGGAGAAAAACAGCTTTTCTAGAGAATTTTAAACTTTTTTTTGCTAAGTACAAGTAGAAACTTACATTAAAAGTCTAATTTTAACGTAAAATATATATTTAGAACTAGTTTTAAGTGGACAAACATAAATTAGCTGACTTTTTCGCTCCCATGCCTTGTTTTAACCCACATAGCACCAAAATCAAGGTAAATTATATCACCACTTGCTGTTTCTCCTTTGGTTTGAATCAAATTGACCACATATTTTTGAAAAGTTGTATTGCGAGTGAAAAATGGGCATGGCAGCAACTGTAGAAATGACTCTAGCTGCAAATATTTACATTTAACTTCAGATTTAGGGGTAATGATCTATAAAATGTATATTCATCCCTCAGTATCCATGCACGGTTGGTTCCGGGACGCTCATTGGTACCAACAGTCAAAGATGCTCAAGTCTCTTACATAAAATGATGTAATACTTGTATATAACCTATGCATATCCTTCCATATAAATTAAATCATCCATAGGTTACTTATAATATCTAATACAATGTAAGTGCTATGTAAATCATTGTTATACTGTATTGTTTAAGGAACAATGACAATAAAGTCTATACATGTTCAGGACAGATGCAATTTTTCCCCCTAATATTTTCCATCCCTATTTAGGATATGGAATCCATGGATGTGGAACCCATGGATACAGAGGGCCAATTGTATTTTGTTTATTTATATTATGGCTCTCTTCCACAAGGATATGAGGTGGCTTCAAAGAACAGAGCAGGTGTACCACAGAGGAGTGAGGACGGGCTTTGGACACTGAATTTTGAAGCAACTGATGCTGGGCTCAAGGCTGAGATAAGGAGGCCTCTCAAATGTCACCGGATATCTGTCCTCCTTTCCTAGGTTTGGCACATTTACTCCAAATACACGTTTAGTCAACTCCAGAACACCTCATTGGGCTTTATTTTACTCAAAAATGTTTAAGAAATTATCTCCAAGTGAGATTATCAGTCTTGACAACCAGATCCCCCAAAATAATTATGTCAGGTATATGGAATAGAAAATTTGAAAGGCAAGTTGAAACCAGAGATCAGAACAGTATAATGATACTATCTAAGTATCTACTGTCTATCTATCTAACTACCTACATACCATATACCAGGCTTTTACTAGAGCTAGCATAATGTTTGCTTTTTGTATTGGAAAGTTAAATGAAACTTGGAAAACACAGAGGGCCCAGAGACTTGAGATTAAAGAAGTTGATCCCTTCCTGTTTTTGTAAAAAACAAACCGAAACAGAATAAAACTCTGGAGAGGGAACTATTTTCTAGGTTTCTTGCAGGTAGAGACTTTTAACACCATACTGCACATTTTGTTTTAAGTGGACAAATATAAGTTAGATACCATCCTCCCAAGAGTCACATTCCAGGCAGTTTTATCAATGCTAGAAGGATGTAACCATTAACTTTTCAAGCAGCTTGGGGTTGAAAAGTCACGTGGCGTCTGCTGAGCGTGACCAGCAGGACTGGATATGCCTCGCTTTTTCTGATTTGAGGAAATGTATTATATTCATTTCCTCTTTCTCCCTTGGCCACTTTTCATACCCATCTGTTTCACAAGTTTGGCAGACAATCTCAGAATTTTCCTGCTGCTTGAGAGGTAGCTAGTAGCTTACTTTTCCTTTTAGGTGCCTTCAATGACCAAGGGAAAAGTGGTCAGCACCCCGCCAAGTGGAAACACCGCAGAAACTACACACAGCTAAGATTTGTTAGCAGAGACTGTGCTGGCAGGATCACTGGGCTCGGAGAGTCATGTCCCATGCCCACAGAGCACCAGCCTCGGAGCTCTCTTTCTCTGATGTTACATCAGAGACTGAGTGGGGGACACTGGCCCTGAGCTGTCTGTCCTGTCATGACAAGAAATGGGACGCTGAGTGCAACCCTGAAGATCGACTAAGCTGACAAACTGAGACTTTAGTTTGATCTATTTTAAAGTCAAATCTGTTGGGGAAATTATCCCTAATTAGGGATTTCTGTTAAAGTGACAGGTAGTTAGGATTGTTAATTTTTAAGGTAAACCAAAAGAGGAAAAGTTCACCCATCCTGTCCAGAGGAGAGACAAAAGTCAATTACTAAGTCAGGATCTAATTATTTGCCCGTTAAGAGAGAGAAGAGCCCTGTGTGTTGGGGGTCCCCAGTTTTGATGATTCGCTAGGACTTGCAGCACTCAGCATATAGGTGCACCTACAGCTAAGGTTTATTACACTGAAAAAATACAAAGCAAAATCAGCGAAGGGAAAAGGCACATAGGGTGAAGAGGAAACCAGGCACAAGCTTCCGTGAGTCCTGTCCCAGTGGAGTCACATAGGAGGTGCTTAATTCCCCCAGCAGGGAGTTGTGACAAGTGTGAAGTGTTATCTACCAAGGAAGTTCATTAGAGACTTAGCATCTAAAAACCAGGGTTTTTACGGGGGGGGGGGGAGGGGCTGGTCATGTAGGCACCCTTTGCCTGGCATAAACCAAAATGCTAGAGGCCCAGAAGGAAAACAGGTATTTGGCATAGGCCATACTGTTGCACAGTCTAGGCACAGTGAACCACCCTTATCATTTAGAGGAAGCTAAAAATCAGCGTAGGGATATAAATCAATTTGGGAACCATACACTAGCCAAGTTCTCAGGCACAAGCCAAGGCCACCCTTGTAAGCAGGCCTTTCTAAGGACAGTCTCAGGCCTGCTATTTAAATATTTTTCTGTATACTCTGTAACATAGCCAACTAATTTTGTAGTAACTAAAACCCATTTAAATGAATGTACAGTTTTACCTCATGAAGTTGACCCAAAACTCGTTTTCAGAAAATTTGTTTGTGGAGCAGAGCTGTGGTCTGGGAAACAGGAGCTCTATCCTTTTGGGACTCCAGTGCTCCAGATGGGCCAGAGTTCTGGTTTCTGTTTTGTTTTTAAACGAATAAATTCGAAAGTGGCACAGTTTCCCCTTATAAAATGCTCTCTTGGCAGTAGTGAATCTGCTATGACCCAGTGTCTATAATATCCCAATCCATTTCAGGCCAGACTAGAGTAGGAGAAATTCATCTTTGTTTGAAGACAACTTGTCTAAAAATTTTGGTCTCAATTTCTATACTACTTACCTGTTATTTATAAGTAAAAGAAATAACAATGTAGGTTAACACAGCTTGTAAAATACTGTGATTTTAAAAATACTAAATTAAAAAGAATAGCAAAAAAATTAAAGCCAAAAAATGATTGCAAAAATATAAAGGCAACACTGAAGCTTTTAAAAAAATATGTACTTAAAACCATAAAAAACATAAAATGAATCTTTATATAAATTGATACATCTCAGGGCTATAATAAGATAGTGTATAGATCACTTATAGATTTATAGCACTTAGTGCATTGTTTGGCCCACAGTAATTGTATTATTAAAATTTCCCCAAGGTGTAACAGTTTTCACAAGTCTCCAGATGCCACACTGGCAATCTAGTCAGGTAATTTTGAGCTGACAAAATGTCTTGCTTGCAGGTCTTACCCTTAGAACATTCTGCCTGGGGATTTTGACTCACAAGATCAGTCCAGGCTGGCTCACCCTTGGGATCAGGCTAAATGGAAGGCCTGGGGGTACCTATAACTTCCTCTGCATAAGCATCCCGCTTGTTTCTTTAAGAGTGCTTTAAACTTTTATTTTTTTATGTTTTAATTTTTTAAAAAAACCAAGACTTTTAAAATACATTCTTACCTTTTCAGTCTTACATATTTTTATTTGCCTCAAGTCAATCCTTTCGGTAGTCAGCTCACACTCTACCTTCTCAGGAAGCCCTTCCCACTCTGGGTTTGGTGAAGTATAATTTTTTTCTCTCACTAAGCTGTGACATCCTTAATTAGGGTTGTATGCCTTTTATTGCTGTAACCCACGTAACTGACACATAATAAGCTTAGGTTAAGCCTTTTTTTTTTTTTATTCCACTTTGCTTTTTTTTTTCTCCCACATTTTCTCTGAGTTCTTCAGAAATTGTGTCATACAGATTCATCTTTCTGAGTAGACTTCTGGCCGTTAGGTCTAGAAGTCTGAGTGGAATTTGGTTTGGGGAAGCCTCCTACTGGGAGCAGAACTTTAAAGAGGCTTTATCAGAAAGGATTTGGGGAGGTTTAACAGGCTGTTGTTGCCTTTGGTGAGGGACTTTGATGGTCCAGAAAAAAATTGAGACAGTGGGAAGGAAATCCAAGATGAGAACTCATATTTACCCATGGTGATCACAAAATCGACTGTGAATTGGTATTCATTCATTCACTCAACAAAGTTTATCAAAAGGCTACTGTGGGGCTGGGCGTGGTGGCTCACGCCTGTAATCCTAGCACTCTGGAGGCCGAGGCGGGCAGATCCCTCAAGGTCAGGAGTTCGAAACCAGCCTGAGCAAGAGCGAGACCCCTGTCTCTACTAAAAATAGAAAGAAATTAATTGGCCAACTAAAGATATACAGAGAAAAAATTAGCCGGGCATGGTGGTGCATGACTGTAGTCCCAGCTACTTGGGAGGCTGAGGCAGGAGGATCACTTGAGCCCAGGAGTTTGAGGTTGCTGTGAGCTAGGCTGACCCCATGGCACAGAGCGAGATTCTGTCTAAAAAAAAAAAAAAAAAAAAAGGCTACTGTGGAGCAACAGATGTAAAGTTAAAACCACTGTGCTCAAGTTCAGAGTTTTTTAAGGAACAGAGACACCTAAACAATGGGGGAAACAGATTGTTGGTCAATGGGTATAAAGTTACAGTTATATAAGATAAATACATTCTGGATACCTGCTGTACAACATAATGCCTATAGTTATCAAAACGGTGCTGGGAACTTAAAAATTTGTTGAGGGTAGATTTCACGTTAAGTGTTCTTACCACAAAAAAGGAGAAGGGGGAGACAGAAGGAAACGTTTGGAGGCAATGGATATGTTTATTTCCTTGATTGTGGTGATGGTATCGCAGGTATATACATATGTCCAAACTCATCACATTGTGTACATTAAATATGAACAGTTTTTATTATATACCAATTATACCTCAACAAAGCTATAAAAAACCATATAAATGGAAGGATATCACGTATTTACGGTATTGCCAAAGAAACATTGTGAGATACTACTCCTCAAACAAATTTATAAATTAATTGTAATCCCAGCAAAAATTCCACAGAATTTTCTGGGGAAAAAAAAAAAACAATAGCGGTGTCCAGGCTCTATTCCAGACCAAGTAAACCAGAACTTGGGGCAGGGAGCCTAAGATTTTTTTAAGTTCTCTTTTTAAAGCCTTCCAAGTAATTCTGAGGCACAGTAGGATTAAGGATTAAGAACCACTGATATAGAGAAAAGAAGACTCAAAATTATTTCAGTTTTAGGTTTTTTTTTTTTTAAACAATCTTAAATACTTTCATGTCATTTAAGGCTAGGAAACTTTCCAAACTTTTAACATCGTTGCTTTAAAATAAGATTTTTAAAACTTCAGGGCGGCTTTTCAAATTGAGATTTAGATTGAGAAATCATAGTCTAAATTGTACCCCTTTGTCTGTAAGTGAATATCTTGCTCCAGAGATTGTGCCGGGAACTGTGGGGATGCAGGGAGGGACAGGGAGGAGAAGTTGTCTTCTCCACGCCTTCAGCCATGTCTTCAAGGAGCTCACAAGCCAGCTGGGGAATTTGCATAATCATGTGTTGGCTGGTCTTTTGTGATCGCGAGAGAAACACAATTTGAAATAAGTTGAGGCCACAAAAGGCTTGTGGAACCCAAGAAATGGTGAGTGTCTGGGCCTCAGGTACAGCTGGAATCAGGATCTCCAAACCGGCAGGAACGCCCCATCTCCCTCTCTGTGTGGTGGAAAATGTGACAGCAGCCACACGTTGCAACTTCAGCTTCAGTTGCCTGGGACGCTGGCCTGACTCTCAGCCCCAAGCTCACACCCCTTGGAGGTGACTCACGATCACCTCTGGACCTATAAGACTGTGGCTGGGGTTGGGTGGGGAGTTGCAGGGCTGGGCTCACAAAGAATGGGGAACCCCCCCCCTTTGAAATCAAGTAAAAGATAATAGTTTTCTGAACAATAGGAGTTCTAGATCCAAACAAGTATGTAGATGGAGCAGTTTGCTGGGCACACAAAACAAGTGTCTACTACACAGGTGGCACATAGCAAGGCAAAGGTGTCACAGGACAGCACAGGACAACAGTGTAGTGCAGACATAATGACCAAATGAATGGCATAGAGTATTGCTTTATTCCACCTGGAAAAGAAATTCTAAACCTTAGAAGCAACTTCTCAGAGTTGGATCTGTGTACACACTTTGACCTCCCACCACATGAGGGGCGTGGAGGTGGTCAGGATAAAATGAGGCAGTGCATATAGGGTGTTTAGCACACGGAGAATCACTGTGACCCCACACGCCAACAAGTTGCCAGCACAGGAGGGTCGAGTTCAGTCTATGTTGTTTGAGGGACATCTAAGTGGTGATGCCCAATAAGCAGCAGAAATGGGGTGAAACCCGCGACTCTGAAATTCCACGACAGAGGCTTCTAACCCATGTTGGGCAGCTGCTTTCACTGAGGCTCAGAGGGTGGCTCCCAGCATCCAGGGGAGGTTTTCAAAGATTATAAAATAAAGGGATATACTGAGAAAGCAGCTTCTGGAAATCGAGGATGCCGATTTGCTTTCGAAGCAGGGAGTAGGCACCCAATTTCTGATATGAGGAAAATAGAAGTGATTTTTTTCACCAGCAATGATTGCCTCAGTGAAGTAGAAACAGGATAGTTGTCTTATTTGTTTTCTAATTAGTATAATTTAGACTTTAAAATTATGTGAACAATTGCTTAGATATTTCTTTTTCTTTTTCTTTTTTTTAGAACTATTTAAACATACCAGGTTTGTTTTTGTTTTTGTTTTTGTTTTAATTTTTATTTTTTTTATTGGGGGAAAACTACAAAGCATTTACAGTACAATGTTTACAGTCACAATTTGTAGTGAGCTGACTTCCCAAAATATATTACCACTCAAGTTGACTTATCTTGTTACATTCAAAAACCTACTCTGTCAAAGTAGTCCAGAGAGTACATACATAGTGCTCTACATACAACCAACACTCTATTTTAAGTGTACAATTAAATGATTTTCAGTGAATTTACCGAGGTGTACAGTTAACATGAATCAGTTTTTGAGGAATTCCTTTCCCCTACTGAGACCCCTAATTCCGCTCCCCAACTACTT
Source organism: Lepilemur ruficaudatus (assembly GCA_963574885.1). NCBI lineage: Eukaryota > Metazoa > Chordata > Mammalia > Primates > Lepilemuridae > Lepilemur > Lepilemur ruficaudatus. The sequence goes on from CAUYRT010021158.1 coordinate 25,436, forward strand.
TTCAAGCATATCCCACCCCTCCACAGTGACCCCCCACGTCGCTCAGACCTGGGTCCACCCCCCACCCCCCAATTCCCCAGTGTTTGCTCCCACCCTTTGAGCACCATAGTGTTAATCAGTCAATACCAATTTGATGGTGAGTACAAGTGGGACCCATTCTTTGGGTCTTGTGTCACCTCACTTCGAATAATGGGCTCAAGCTTAATCCAGGATAATACAAGAGGTGCTAA
>CAUYRT010021159.1:0-12795 GCA_963574885.1 Lepilemur ruficaudatus
TGAAAATCATTTAATTGTACACTTAAAATGGAGTGTTGGTTGTACGTAGATACAGTTGGAGCACTATGTATGTACTCTCTGGACTACTTTGACAGAGTAGGTTTCTGAATGTAACAAGATAAGTCAACTTGAGTGGTAATATATTTTGGGAACTCAGCTCACTACAAATTGTGACTGTAAACATTGTACTGTAAATGTTTTGTAGTTTTCCCCCAATAAAATTTTTGGAAGAAAAAAAAGAAAAGAAAAAGGGGGGAGGGTGACAACCTCAATAATCTAGGGCAGAGGCTCTTAATGCCACCTACAAATGAAAGTCACCTGCGGAGACATTAAACCACATTCACGCCCAGTCTCACTCCAGACCTGTTAATTACTTGTGAATGGGGCTCAGTCACCAGCATTTTTCTGTAAGTTTCCCAAAGTAATTCTAGTGTGCAGCCAGTTTCATCTGGAATATTGGGTATTAATTCCCATATTAAAGTCAGAAGCAAACCAAGGATGCTGATAATCATGACATTATTCAGCATTATTCGGATGCCGTAATCAATGCTACAAGACAAGGAAAATGAATAAAATGGATCGGAAAGGAAGAAATCTATAATCATCAACTGCAGATGGTATGATTGTCTGCACAGCAAAGAATCAACAGAGAAACTGGGAAGTAATACAAAACTTACGAGATACGAGAACAAATTAACAAAAATTAGTTGTATTCCTAAACAGGTAACAGGTAAAATGGTATTAACAATACCAAAGACCCTAAAGGTAGTTAAGAATAAATGTAATAAAAGAGGAAGAAGTCTTCTATGGAGAAAATAATAAAAGTTGAGTAAGGAAATAAAAGATCCAAGTGTATGATGAGGTGTGCCATGTTCATGGACAAAAGGCACAACATTCTAATGCATTTGACACATACATATTTAGCAACCTTCAGGGGTCAGGTGGTATTCTCAAAACAAATTTCCTACTTAATGTAGCTTACAGCGTTGTGCATAGCCAATGAGGTTGATAAATTCCATGGAGAGAAAGACGCAGGGAAGTGAGGAAGTTGGCCACGCGGGAGTGTGGGAGAGTCCTGTTTATCTTGGGCACCAGGGAGCGCGGATCGCGGGAAGTGAACCGTGAGCGGGAACTGGGGGCGTGGGCCAGCAGGGTGTTGGAGGGACATTGTTCCGAGCAGAGGACAAAGTGATATCAGTGCCCCTGGGGAGATGCACGTTTGGTGTGCTGCAGAGCCTCAGACAGGGTCCAGGCCTGCCCGAGTGGGGAGTGTGTGCGGAGTTCACGGCAGAGGTAGCCGTGCAGCTCGGACGGTGCCTCCCTGGCTACTGCAAGGAACCTGGCTTTCCTCATCATCATGATTCTCTAAGAACAGAGTCTCTGCTCTCAGAATACTACCGACCCCAGAGGGTTGCTAAATATGTAGTTGTTGGATTCGTTAAAATAGTGAATCTTTTGTCCATGGTACACTTCGTCATATATTTGGGTCTCTTATTTCCTTACTCAAATTTTATTACTTTTTTCTATAAAATACTTCTTTATCTTTTGTTAGATTTATTCTTAGCTACCTTTAGGATTTTTGATGTTGCGAATATCATTCTGAAATGTGCTGTGGTGTAGCTGTATTTTCTGCTGTTTAGGAATGCAACTAATTTGTGTTGGTTGTTCTTGTATCTGTCTACCTTGTTTAACTTTTGTATTAGTTTCCAAAGTGTCTCTGTTGAGTCTTTTGATTTGCTATGTAGATAATCAAACCCATCTGCATTGGATAAGTTTTAAACAAGGGAGTGGCATTATCTAACTTAGGTTTTAAGTGGCTCTCCCAATATCCGTGTGTCAAGAAATCAAAAGGAAGCCATGGAGGAAAGTGGGATACAAATTTCAGGCTACCGCTATGACCCAAGTGAGGAGCACCCACAGCAGTCCTGGAGTAGTGGTGGGAACTCCTCAAATTGTGGATGCGTTTTGACGACAGAGCCAGCAGGATTGCTGATCGATTGCACATGGCGTACGAGAGAAAGGCTACAGTCAAGGAAAACTTCAGGTTTTGGCCAGAATCACTGAAAGGAGAGTGTTTCCGTTCCCCAAGACGGAGAAGACCGTGGAGCATGCTGGTGTAGGGAGCAGGGTACGAGGAGTTTGTTTGGAAATCTATAAAGTCTCACGTGGTCATTAGAGTTATTACCTTGTTCGTTGCATATGGAATTTTGGAGTTCAGTGGGAGCTGGGTAAAGTTCAGGTTGAACATAAAAATGTATCAATATACGGATGGTATTTTATTATAAAAAGTGATTCCATGGGATATAGGGTGGCTCTTCTCAAAGGGCGGTCCTAGGCCTAGAAGCACCAATTTTGGGCCCCAAACAAATTACTGGGCCCAACCTCGGACCTGAGTTGGACACTTCCGGGGTGGGGACCGCGACCTGTGTTTGGCAAAAGCTCGGGTGTCATAGAACATGCCGGAGTCTGCAAACTGCAGCTCCGGTGATTCTGAGTGGGTGGAGGAGCCGGTCGTTCCGAGCACGGAGCCCTGGGACCTGCTGCGGCTCAGAGGGCGGGACGTGGAGAAAAGCAAGAACCGGCCAAAGAGTCTGAAAAGGAGAGCGAGGACGTTACACTAGGAAGATGAGGATTTTCCCCAGAGAAATGCAGATTTAGTGCGATCCCAAACAAACTCTCAGAAGTTAACAGAGCTTGACGGCCGATTCTAAAAATCATGTAACAGAGCAAAGGGCCAGGGACGGCTAAGACGACGTGAGGAAGCAAGCCGGTCGCCCTCCGCAGAGGTCGCAGCAGCGGTGGGAGAGGTGTGTGCGGGAGAGGTGGCGTCTCGAATCCGCGGGGAAGGACGGACTGGCTAACAAGCACGCAGAGACAAGTGGCTAGACACACGGAAAGAGAGAGATTTAGATCCCCGCATAACACCGCGTACAAGAGTATGTTCCAGATGGATTAAAGGCAACATGTGAAAGGCAACTGTTTAAAAAGAAAATACAGGATAATATCTTCATATCCCTGGGATAGTAAAGAATTTCCCAAGGAAAAAAGTTGATAAATTTGAGCACAACAAAATTTAAAATATGTGAATGATGAGAATCAACGTCACACAGTGGGAGGAAGTATCTGTAATACGCGCCAGGGATGAGAATTTGGTATCTGGAACACTCAGAATAAAAAGAAAATAATTTTAGAAATGATAAGGGGAAAAAAACAGCAAATATATTTTAACAAGAAATCTGCAGGGGAAGGAACCTAAATGTGCAGGAAGCACGTGATGGGAAAAGCTTGTCTTGGTGAGTCAGGGAGACGCCACATAAAACACCAGCGCGGCTCTGCCCACCAGACGGGCAGAAGGGGTAAGGGCCCCGCCAGCCGTTGTGGTTGCGGTAACAAGTTGCCATGCTTTGGTAGCTTAAAACAGAGCGCATGTGTTCCCTTACCGTTCCGGAGCTCAGGAGTCGGAAATCAGTTTCACTGGGCCAAAGTCAAGGCGTTGCAGAGCCGGTTCCTTCCTGAGACTGGAAGGAAGATCCCTTGCTCTTGCTGTTGCTGGCAACTCGAGCTGCCTTTCTTACATTGCTTAGCTCAAAGCCCTTCCTGCACCTTCCAAGCCAACGGGGTAGCATCTCCACCACTCTCTTGGCTGCCATGGCCGTTTCACCTCCTGTGCCTCTGATCTCCTGCCTCTGTCCTCTAAGGACCCCTGAGATTGCAAAACCCAGATACTCTCTCCACTCAGGGTCCTTAATGGTCACATCTGTAAGGTCCCTTTGTCATATGAGCTGGGATTCGGAAGTTCCCGGGCTTAGGAATTGGATATCTTGCGAGGCATTATCCCACCGAGCACACGAGCTTTGCCGAGGACGTGGGCCCACAGGAGCTCCCACACCTTGTAAGGCAGTACAGTCTCTGCTGAGAATAAATAGTTTGTCAACACCCCATGGCACTGAAAGTGTCAGCATCCCCTGTCACCCACAATGCCAATTCTAGTTGTCTTAGAGATGCTCTCACGTAGACATGCACAGGAATATTTCTGGAGGAAGCATTTGAAGAAGCAAAAAAGGGAAAGAAATTGGCTTTCAGGAAAGACATGTATAAACAAACAGTGGGTTTATTTACAGTAGGATGCTGAGCAGCAGTGAAAATACCTGGTATCAACAAGTATCAATAATATGTATCAGACATAGAGGGCAAAGCATCTTGCAGGAAATATGATTGTAGCTAGGTAATAATGCAAACAGGAGAACCACCTGCTGTTGATGCGTGTGTACACGTGTGCGTGTGCTGTCAGCCTGTTAACCCAGGAGTGATGAGCGAGGCCGTCGGAAGAATGATCGTTCTGTCTTTTTTTTTTTTTTTAAATGGTAAAATGACGACAGCGGTCTCTATCATACTGCTTTCTGAACTTTTTTCAAATGGCTCATAAATTTAAAAAATACAAAAATAAAGCAAGAGTGACTGCAGATCTCGTATTGAAAAGTGTCTCTCCATCCGACTGCACCAACTAGAGGTTCATCTGTGTTAACAATTGATGCTTTTCAAATACACCAGGGTCATCTCCCTGGACACTGCCCAGCACCCACTCCCTTTTTCTAATTACAGCGCCGGCTTCCCCTCAGGCAAATGAGCCCCTCCCTGCCTGTCCTGGCCTAGTTCTGGGTCCCACAACCCAGGCTTTGGCCCCCAGAAAGATGAATCCAGCTCAGAATGACCCGGGATAAGGACTGGTTAGTGCAGGCCTGTCCTTTAAGATGCTCCAAGGGTCTGGCCAGAACTTCCCACCTCTCGGTGGCCAGAGCAGCTCTGGTCCCCACCCAGTCCATGTCCTCACCATTCCTTTCTTTCTCTCAGTTTTCCATTGCCCTTGGGGAATTCTGATTTTTTTTTTTTTTTTTTTTTTTTTGCTTAGTTTAGCCACAGTCTGACTCTGTTACTTGCAAGCAAAGAGCTCTAATCTCTAGGAACTTCCCTGTATCCATCCCTGTTTCGGAGAGCTCTGATTCCTGTTCCTCTTTCCCACATCACTCCTGTCTTTAGAGGCCTAACCCACAGCCCCTTTGCTGCACGATCCCTGTGCTGGACGCATCTCTTTTCCTCTGCCTGTCTCCTCTGCACCACGCCTTGTTCCAGCCCTGCTGCCGAGACCAGCCCTCTCCGGCTTTGAGCAGTTTCCTGTAGACGCAACCCGAACATCCTCCCCTGGGTGCCCACTCCCTGCTTTGGCTCCATACCTATACCTCTTGCTTCTTGCCTCAGGGCTTTAGAACTGTGGGACACCTGCACACACCTGGGGATTCACACAGGTGTGATCTAGAAATACTGGGGCGTCAACATCCATGGGGCCACCCTTGACCGATATGGGTTGGGAGCTGAAGAATAAATGTTTCTCTTGAGCAAGCAGTTGTGAGATGCATTTGATTAAGCTCCAGACAAGGTCCCCTAAGACCTAGGAGGGAGCCCCAGGCATGGTAGATGACACGTGCCCTTGGGGTCCCTTCCTTTTGTCCCTTAGCACAGCTCTCAGCAGCCATGTTTCTCCCACATAAGCCATTGTCTCAGCCTCTGCTTTAGGGGGAACTGAGGCCATAGTGCTCACTTTTATTTATTTCTTTTTTCTTTTTTTTAATTTCAGAATATTACAGGGGTACAAATGTTTTGATTATGTGGATTGCTTTTGTACTACTTGGGTCAAAGTTATAAGTGTGCCCATCACCCAGTGTACACTGTACCCATTAGGTATGATTTCACCCCATTGCCTCCTTCTCCCTCCCACCTGTATGATTTTCGTTGAGTTTTACTTCCATGTGTGCACATGAGTGCTGATTGGTTAGTTCCACTTTAATATGAGGACATGTGACGTTTGTTTTTACATTCTTGTGATTCTTTGCTTGGGAGGATGGTCTCCAGTTCCATCCAGATTATTGCAAAAAGTATTAATTCATTTTTTGTGGCTGAGTAGTACTCCCTGGTGTACATATACCACATGGCTACAAAAATCAATGTGAACAAATCAGTAACATTCCAACACATCAACAATAGTCAAATTAAGAATCAAATCAAAGACTCAATACCTTTCACAATAGCTGCAAAGAAAATAAAATACCCAAGAGTTTATTTAATCAAGGTGAAAGATCTCTACACAGTGAACTATGAGTCACTGAGGAAGGAAATTGCAGATGATGTAAACAAATGGAAAAACATACAATGCTTGTGGATCAGTAAAATCAACATTGTTAAATGTCTATTCTACCCAAAGTCATTTCCAGATTCAATGCAATCCCCAACAAAATACCAATGTCCTTTTTCATAAATCTAGAAAAAACAATTCTACACTTTGTTTGGAACCAGAAAAGAGCTGGAATAGCCAAAGCAACCTTAAGCAAAAGGAATAAATCTGGAAGCATCACTGTATCAGACTTCAAGCTATACTGAAAGGCTGTAGTAACTTAAACAGCATAATACTGGCACAAAATAGAGACATAGACCAATGGAACAGAATGGAGAGCCCAGATATAAAGTCATCCACATATTGCCATCTGATCTTTGACAAAGTAGAAAGCAATATATACTGGGGAAAAGAATCCCTATTCAGTGAATGGTGCTGGGAAGATTGGATATCCACATGCAGAAGATTGAAACAGGATCCATCTCTCTTACCACTCACAAAAATTAATTCAAGATGGACAACATACTTAAATCTAAGACATGAAACCATAAGAAATCTAGAAGAAAATATTGGGAAAACTCTTCTAAATATCAGCCTAGGCAAAGAATTTATGAAGAAGACCTCAAGTGTAATCACAGCAACAATAAAAATAAATAAATGGGACTTGATTAAATTAAAAGCTTATGCACAGCCAAGGAAACAGTCAACAGAGCAAATAGACAACCTACAGAAACGGAGAAAATATTCAAATGCTATACATCTGATAAAGGGCTAATAACCAGAATCTATAAAGAACTCAAGCAAATCAGCAAGGAAAAATCAAACAAACCCATTAAAATGTAGGCAAAAACATGAACAGAAGCTTTTCAAAAGAAGATAGACTAATGGCCAATAGACATATGAAAGAATGTTTGGTGTCACTAATCATCAGAGAAATGCAAATCAACACCACAATGAGATAACACCTAATCCCAGTGAGAGTGGCTTTTATTAAAAAGACCCAAGACAATAGATGCTTGAGTGGCTGTAGAGAGGAAGGAATGCTTATACACTGCTGGTGGGACTGCAGACCAGTTCAACCTTTATGGAAAATAGTATGGAGATTCCTCAAAGAACTAAATAGAACAACCATTTGATCCAGCAACCCCACTGCTGGGTATTTGCCCAAAGGAAAAAAGTCATTTTATCAAAAAGACACTTGCACTGGAATGTTTCTAGCAGTACAATTCACAATTGCAAAGATGTGGAATCAACCCAAGTTTTTAAACAGACTCAGTAACACAATAAACTCGCCTGTACTCACTGCCCAGTGTCACCACGGACATGTGGTCAATCTCGTGTCAGCCTTGGTCCCGTTTCCCTGCATGTTCTTTCTCCACCCCCCTGGATTATTTCAATCCCACATATCATTATATTGGATCTTTCAGTCCACATCTCTAAAGATTAAACCTCTTTTTTCTAACATAACGTAAAAACAAGATCACGCCTAAAACCATTAGTAACTTCCCATCACTTATTATTAAATGCTCAAATTTCCTGTTGCCGCATAACCACGTGTTTGTATTTAACTTGTTTGAATCGAGACCCGATGTCCGGCTCCTTCTCTCAAACCCCTCCATCCTGTCGCATCCTTCCCTCCCTCCCCTTCAGCTCCTGACACGGCTTTATTGGAGAATCTGGGTCATTTGTCCTGCAGAAGTTCCTGCATTCTGGATTTCGCAGATTAAGTCCCCACGGTGTCATTTAACAGAGTTTCTGCATCCTTGATATTTCTTGCAAATCGGGCAACTGGAGGTCAGGTCTGCAGGCCTGACCCCATTCCAACTTGTGTGCGTTTATGTGTGTAGGGGTGTGTTTAGTGTGTATGAAGGGGTGTGTGTGTACGGGGGTGTTTAGCTGTGTGTGCATGTGTGTCAAGGCATGTTTAGGGGTGTGTGTGTGTGTGTGAGGATTTCTCCCTTCAGGGTACAGTGTCGTCCTTGCAGTGGGTCACTCGATGTCTGCCTAGGATAATCGCCTCCAAGCGAGATCTGCTCCAGGGAAGGTGGGGTGGAGTGGGATGTTTCCCAAAGCTGGTGCAGCTGAAGCATCGGGGCCTAGGGCCTGGGGAGGGCTGAGATGCTGGGAGCCATAGAATGTTGTAGGTGGTGAGAGAAAGCCAGGCTGCACTCAAGAGGCACATCCATAATTCCACCACCCAGGACCTCTTAGAAGAAAGGGCTGTACTCCAAGGGCTGGAATTATTTATCATCATCTATTTTCTGACTTTAAATTGACGTTCATTTTCCTACCTAATATTCTCTTTAAAGAATACTCCAGAAGTTGTGTTATAAGCTTTGGGCCCCACAGAACCTGGATTTGCCCTGATGAAAGGGGCGGTGGCGAGCCCGGTGCGGCCTGTGCTGAGGCCGGGTGTGTGTGTGCGTGAAGGTGGGCACGTGTGTCCGTGCTCATGACGGAGCAGCAGTGCGTGCGCGTGAGTGTGTGCCAGGGTAGGGGTGACGCCTGAGGCTCTGGGCCTCGGGACAGGAGGAGGAGCGCAGAAGCTGACGCGGTCTTGGGAGGGAGGGTGGCCGGCCACAGGGCAGGACCAGGGCCGGGTGCTCCTGGCTGTGGCCTGCGTGTGCTCGGCCCTTCCTCCTGTGGTCCCCACGCAGCGCCCGGGGCAGCCCTGCATGTCCGCCTGGTGCTTTCAGAGGGAGAGCTGGACCCGGAGACGAGATGGCTCTGAGAACAACCTAAGCCCCCCAGGGCTCCTCTGGGCCTTCTAGAGCCCACCACATCCACCCGTCCCGGGGGTCCTGTGCAGGCCTCCTTCCCTGGACCATCAGAGTGGGAGAGGGACAAGGAGAAGATGGGCGGGCACCTGCTCCCCGGACCTCGGCCCCTCTCCCCTCGGTAGGCAGAGCACGGTTAGCAGGACTCCCCGTCTCAGAGGCCCCTGCCGTGTCCCTCACAACTGCCCACGTCCGCCGTCACCCACATACCTTCCCCGCAGGCTGTAAGGAGGTTGTGTGAAATGCCAGTGTGCACACACCATTGCGGGTGTGATTTGCTTCTGAATGTGTCGATGTGCACACATGCACCGTCAGAAATAGCCTTTTCATTAACTGCAGTTTGTAGTTCGTTATTTAGAATAAATTGGCTTCCAGTGTATCGGCATGTTTTGGCAGGGAGTTTGAAATAGCGGGGGATGTTTCTGCTGTGACATGGCCCGTATTCATTAATCAGAACTCCTTCTAATGCGTTCTTCAGAAGGGTCTGTGTCACGGATCTGGCTATAAATAAACACGGGCCTCAGGGGGACACAGGGCTGCCCTGCCCTCTGCGTAGGTGGCTGCGGTGTGGGGGAGAAGGCGCGTGAACAGGGCCGGTGGTCCCCTCGCTGTTGTCACCCGCAGTGCTCACGGAGCACAGGAGTTTGCACTGCAGGAAGGGAGGACGCACAGGTCAGTACGATAAGAAGATGCGGATCTGTTTCTAAGGGAGTTTGCATCACCGCAAACCAATCCCGCAAACACGAACGAGCATCTCCTTTGTGTCGGCCTCAGGGAAGAAAGCGGTTCTCCTAGCTCGCCCTGAGATGCAGGCAGGAGTCCAGGATTCGCAGAGTCCACCGAGTCCAAGTAACTCATTCCTCGCATGCCGAGTGTCTATCGTGTTCCGGAGGCTGTGGTGGGTACAGGTGCTCTCGGAAACATCTCGTCACCGAGGCGCGGCAGGCGTGAGGGTGGGGATGGCGTGAGGTTCTGCTCTCAGGCCCTGGACTCCAGCCCCACTGGACTCCGAGTCCTTGGCAATCATCCTGCCGTCTCCTCCATCCACACCTGCTGCCCTGTGGGCGGGTGGGGGTCTCTCTTTCCACACCATCCTGTTGGTCCTACTGCGCCTTAGGTCTCAGCTGAAACATTACTCCTTTGAGAAAATCTAACGTGACTCAACCGCCTGAGTTTGCTCAGCTTCCCCCAGATAGCCTCGTCCGTGTGTCTCCTCTGCAGCACCCGTCACCTTGGCAACAGCCGTCCAGAGTCTCCGTGTGGACGGCCACCTGCAAGCAGGAGGGGCTGTGTTCCACTTGCATGTCACAGTGTCCCGCTGCCCCACTGCTCCACGGGTGCCTGAAATGCAGGAGGCCCCCAGCGGATATTGGAACAGGAATGAATGAAGGAAGGAAGGTGAGCCCGTCGAATGAATGAAAGCAGGAATGGTGGTGTTGCACCCTTAGGGTTCCAGTGTGAGTTGCCATTTTTGCTTTGCAAAAAAATAAAACAAATAGGGCAATGTAAATTAATCATTGAGTCGGCCAGTGCAGCAGACAATGCCGGCTGGCTGATAAAGCCGTATTCCCCACTCCTTCTCTTCCTTGAAAACTTGAAGATAAAATATTTGTTTTCTCACCCGCCTACGTCAAGATCTGACCATGTCCTGGCAAGTGAGAAGTCAGCGTGACTCTGCCGCAGGGATTCCAGCAGAGTTTCGCCTTCGGTACAAGGCGTGGGTGCCTTGTTGGCGCTGCCCTCGCTCCGAGTGTTGGCGTGATGGGCAGGGTTGTGGCAGCCCCCTTGTGACGACGTTCAGCAAATGTGACAAAGTCAGTCCACAAGGAAGGGATGGCAGCGCAGTAAGATCTAATACAGCTGGGCATTTGATGGCGTCTGTGAGGCTTTGACACTAACGGTCAACCACCTCTTGAGAGCTTATCTGAGATGAAAAACCGGTGACTGTTGTGACCACTGCTCCTTGGGATTTCTGCTACCTGCAGCTAAACATGTTTCGCACCGATGTTGGTAACTGGGGGAGGCCCCTGCTTTCCGTGTTTTAATTCTGAACCATGTCACGGGTTAATTCGGTGCCCGAGCACTGGGCAGAGATGGATGACCGTGATGAAGCGGAGGAGAACTTGAGCTCGCTAATCCTTTTGTGCCCTCCTGCAGGCAGAGCGCGTCCCTCCACCCGCCCTGGGAAGGTTACGGAGGCCGCGGTAATTGCTGTAATTGATGACTCGTCCTCGGGCTCTGCCGCCGCTCCCTTTAACAACCCTCCTTGGGAAAGATTACAGCTTTTATTCGGCTGTAGCAAAACTCGGACGACCTTGATGAAGCTCCCCTAGGCAGGTTCCGGGCGTCACGCATGCCTGTGCGTGGGGTGGGGGCAGCCCCAGCCCAAGAGAGCCCCTCCCCTTTACTGCCAGCAGGAGGCTCCCCCAGAGGCCATGCTGAGCGCCACCCTCCCCACCCGCACACCCCGGGGTCCCCAGCCCTGCGTTCTGCACAACCCCTGATCCTGTGGAATGACCCCTGGGTCCACACAGTCACCGCAGAGCTGCTCAGGGCCCCGTCTAGCACAGACTCCAGGCTCTGCCCATTCGTGCAGAGAGATTTGGGTCGAAAAATGCATCCCGTAATTCCCGAGGAAGAGTGTTATACTGGCTCCGTGCAAAGCCATGGAACCTACAAGTCCTGTTTATTAACCTCTAGTCTGCAAATACCTAGTGAGCCCGGGGCACAGGCGTTGTGGGGAGGAGACCACGGCTCTTGCCTCCATGGAACCGCAAGGGGAGACAGGATCACAAGGAAAACAAAGGCCACCAGGGAGAGATGTTTGAGGGCCGGCAGAAAGGCCATATACTGTTCAGAAATGTCGATGGCAGTTTGTCTGAGGCAGGGATGTTGGAGCCGGGATCTCAATTGATGTTTCCAGCTGTGGTCATTCTCTGTGCGGGTGAGCGCCGCTGGGCAGGGTGTTCTCTGCGCTGTAGGTGTCGGGCAGCGTCCCCGTCCCCCACCCGCCAGATGCCAGCAGCAGCCCCTTAGCTCTAATAACCGAAACTGTCTCCAGGCCTTGCCAGATATCTCCTGGGGTCAAACTCGCCCTTGCTGAGAACCCCGGGTCTACAGGCTGCCTAGTTGTTAACCAGGGAAGCCGGGTGGGGAGGTGGGCGGAGGTAAAGAGGAGAGCAGGTGCAGACACTCCCAGAGGAGGACCCCGCGAGCTGCTCGGCAGCAGCCAGGGACCTCACAAGCCAGGGAGGGTTTGGTTTTCATCCCGAGGCGATGGGAAGATGGTGGGTCGTGAGCAGCATCCTGCGTGATGTTCCAGTATCACCTCCCGAGGCCCGGGGCTGTGCCTTCCAACCCCCCCCAGCCCTGGCCTGCGCCTGATCGCAACCTCGTAGCATCCCTGTGCCCGAAACACTGCGGGGCTTTGTGATCCCCGATCCGCGGAGACTGTGAGATGATAAATGCTGTCTGAAGCCATTGAATTTTGGGCCATTTGTTACACAGCACCCCAAAAGATTAAGAAGGTGGGCGAGCCTCAATCCACCCAGCGAGATTTTGACTTTCTTCTGCTTCTAGAAACAGTCCCCTTTTTTTTTTTTGGTGGGTTTTACTGTGTTTTAGGTAATTCTTCAAGTACGTCGTTGGTGGGAATGTAAATTGGTACAGTCATAAATAAAAACAGTGTGGAGGTTCCTCAAAAAATTAACAATAGAACTTCCATCTACCCAACAATCCCTCTTCTACACAGAGACCCAAAGGAAGTGAAGTGAGCACCTCCTAGAGATGGCCGTGCTCGTGGCCACCGCGGCGTCACTGACGGGAGCAAGATACGGAACAACCCGAGTGTCC
>CAUYRT010021160.1:0-31372 GCA_963574885.1 Lepilemur ruficaudatus
ATGCCTGTAGTCCCAGCTACTCGGGAGGCTGAGGCAGAAGGCTTGCTTGAGCCCAGGAGTTTGAGGTTGCTGTGAGCTAGGCTGATGCCACGGCACTCTACAGCCCGGGCAACAGAGTGAGACTCTGTCTCAAAAAAAAAAAAAAAAAGATCGATGAATAGCATTTGCAAAAGGGGCCTAACTCAGGCCAGTTTCCCTCCAGAAATGGTCAGACCAGGCCAGGCCCTCACCTGGTACCAGAGTGGTACTTCTGACTGAGCCACAAGATGTTTAATATGGCAAACAAGGGGAGGCCTTGGGAATCTAGTGCACTTGATTATAGATGATTATTGAAAAGACAATCTGAGGCTCTGGCAACTTGCTTTCTCCTTGGAATGTATGGGAGAACATTAATATTTTAGGTTCCAGCTAAATATTTATAGAGGGAACAAAGTTTTACTCAGGAAATCTACTTGACAATGGATCCCAGGCCTCGTGAGGAAGGACTCTTTGTCCTAGGGTGTCTGGAAAACGGCCTGATTTAATGAAGAGTTTTGGCCTAAGGCCTGACATAAAAAATTTTCAAAACTACCCAACCCTTGTAGGAAGCAACTATCTTTTTTGAGGGCAGAGAGGCTGTTGTTTTCTGGGCAATTTGGGCGAGACAAGAGTTGCTGGAAACTGGCCTGGGAGAGAGAAGCAAGCATCTTGCAGGAGGGCCCCTCATCGGGAGCCCTTTGGAGCTTCTAAGGCAAAACACCAAAAAGGGAAGTTGCAAAAGGATGCTATAAAGAGGACCCACTTCCAGGACAGGCCTACAGGGAAGCTGTTTGAATAAGAAAGCATCCCCTGCCCTCAACAAGTATTAATCAAGTGTGTACTGATGTCAGATGCTCTGCTGGGTGCTGGGGACACAACAGGGACAAGGCAGATGCTACTTTTGCTTCTTAAGTTTATATTCCACTGGGCAAGGCAGGTGAAACACAGGCATACAAATTAATACATAATTTCAAATGGAGCAGTATAAGGAAATTAAAACAGAGCAAGGGTATACATAGTGAGTGGGGTGAGTAGAGAGCTCAGGAAAGGCCTCTCTTATATTGATACTTGAATGTGAAGACAATTGGGTGCTGCAATCAGCTTTATTTCCATTCTCAAGCTATAGCTGGAGTTGTATCAGTGGGAGGGGACCCTGGGTGGCTCTCTGGGCCCCAGGCCCATAGACCTCCTACCACATCCACCCCTGTGTAGCCACATACAGCTCCAGGAGTATCTAAAGAGCCAAAAACGTTGCACGCTCCCAGGGATGTGCCTGGGCTGTGTCACGCTCACCAAATCTGGCAGGAACACAGTAGTTAATTTAAAAAAATAAGCCTTAGGAATAAAGTAAGAAACAGAATATCCTTTCCTGATGATCGCTAGAGACAGGCAGTGTAATTTTAATTAACCCAGCCTTGGTAGGAGATGTTTACCACTTGTTCTACAAAAACACCTAATTCATGGAACACTGAGTCACTCTGACTTTAACTTTGTTACACAAAATGAAATACTTCAGAAGAAATACAGGATTTCATAACTCACAGCAGAATCAAGGCACAAAGGGTCACATGAAATGCTTTGGCATTTCAAAGTTGGACAGACCCTTCAATAAGATGGCCACAGTCATAAATACTGATGGAGTTCTCTCAACAGGGTCTCAACTTAGAATTAAAATACCTATTAAACTGTCCAACTTTGAGTAATAAATGATTTCTAGATACAGACCCCTCTGGCCTACAAGCCTCATGCTAACAGCTCAACAGGCACCTGAAGTTTGTCTGAAAAAGGCTGGAAGGAACCCATCGTGAGGTTGGACATTTTCCTCCTATACCTTCCTTGTTCAAGCAATGAAAACCAACAGGGAAGGCAGTAGAAGCTGGCAGAGGGCAGGGTGAGCAGACATCCAGTGAGGCCCACAGGGATTAGAGAGGCCAAGGCAGCCTGAGGCACAGCCCATATCTGAACTTAACTGGCCTCAGAGAGGGCTCCTGTAGCTCCCAGCTACAGGCCACAGGAAGCTCTTCATCTGGAAATGAGAGTGAGAGCAGTTTAGGCTGGTGTCTGGCTCCTCTGCCAAAGATGTCACAGGCAAATTCAACTCCTCTAGACCTTTATGGGACACATAGCCCTGAAAATAATGTAAATAATTTTTAAAAATAAGAAATCAAGAACCATTGCTTTTTATCATGTTCCACTCAGTGGCCCCAATGTCATTTACCATACTGGCTTGGAAATGGGCAAATTCTGGAAGCTGTAGATTCCATGGGGATTTTCACTTTCATACAATACAGGAAAAGAAAGAAAACCCAGTTTGAATGGAGTGTTCTTTATTCAAAATCATCCTGTGAGAGCCTTAGGGACTAAAAAGATGATATGCATCTTATCTATTTGATTTCATAAGTAAACTTAAGAGATTAAACTGGGAAATCAGTTCAATAACCTTGAAAGAAAAAACGTATTTGCTTTTAAAGGTTTTATCTTTATTTTTGATTACAAAAGAAATATGTATGTATTAGAAAAATTCAAAAACTTCAGCAAGATATAAATGGAAAGCTAAAGTCTCATATAAGCCCACTGTTCTTCAGAAATAATACAGGGCCTACAGACACTATCATTAGTTTTAAAAGAGTGATTGAAAAAAAGAACAGGGGAAAAAACAGCCAGGAAGAAAAATGGCTTGAGAACAGTGGTGCTGTGGACATTTGTTTGGTACCTGTCACCTCTTTCATTGGCAGCCTTAACACTTTTTCTCTGTTCATAAGAAGGTGGACTTAGTGTGTCCTGTAAGGTGTCCACTGATAAAAAAAAATGCAAACACTCTGGCAGTATAATTGGATTAAAATAAGAAAGGAAAAAAAAAATTCTGAGGCCCGGAAAGGTATTGGTCATGTGTAGGGAATATTTTGAAGACCAAAAACATTGTTTGGGAGTCATGCTGCCACAGCAACGGTTTTATGAGATCCCTTCTGCTGCTACACAATATTCCATAAGGAAGCCTGCCCTTTTCACCAAGCACAGCCACCCTCCTGCCAATGCCCCACAACCAGGAAGCAGCCCCAGCTAACATCATTGCTGTCTTCACACCTTTCATTCCAATAAATAAGGATGCACTTATCACTTATGCCCTTGTTATGGTCAGCACCAGAGGGTACCCCAGAACTCTGGAGTATCCAGAGTTCTGGATCTGCCCCAGCACCCCACTGACCCCACCCGAGCAGGGCCTCTGACCCTGAGGGTCCCCGGCAGGCCTCAGGGTCTTTCTGCTGTTGGTCAGCCCAAGTGTTCTGCAATTTGTCTTCCTAGCTGAGACCAATAAACCATCAGCTGAAGTCACCGTGGGCTGGTCAGAAGCCATCATCACTGCTATCAAAACCCAGGTCATAAAGCAAATTCTTCCCTGGTTCCTTGCACAGAGAAGGCTCTGAACTTCCAAGGTTGAGGTCACTGAACCAGCTCATCTGGTGGTCCCTCTGGGAACTGCTGGAATGCAGGCTGTTGTCTTGGGAAGAGCACCCGCTGAACTGCAAGAGGCTTCCTTGCACTGCCTTTGCTGTCTTACTGGGCATGACTGATCCTCCTAGAACAGGGCAGACTAGCTTTGTGGGGCTCCTGGGGGACTGCAGATGCAGGGGCTGAGCAAGGGGTTCCTGCTGCCCCAGTGGGGGCTTTTGTGGGCCAGAAACTGGAAGCTGAGGACTCTGATATTTAGAATTGAAAACACAGGTCTTCCTTGGGGTTTGTTCCATCTTCCTGGCTAGAAGCCTGCCTCTGTGGGCTTTCCTGGGCTGCTGCTTCTTGCCTTTTCCCCGTCTTTCTACAGTCCTGCCTTTCTGTTTAGTCACCAACTGTTCACACGGGTCATACAAAAACATGCTTTTGGCTTGATATTTTTGGCAGGTGTTCTTATTGCTGATGGCAAAGTTGTTTAAGTCTAGGGACGTGAACTGTGAGGCTTCTTGAGAAACTGGGTCCTTGACACCAGGAACCTTGTGGCCTGAGATGCTGGAGCCCTGGTTCTTAGGACCTGTTTTAGAATTCTTGCAGTCAGTCTGCACCGCCTTGTCCTTTACATGCCCATTTCCTTTATGGGACCCAGCTGTCGGCAGTGCATCCTCTTCTTGGAGAGCATCACTCTTTGCTCTTTCACCCCAGACACCAAATTCTTCAGGTCTTAGGGAGCCCATACTGGGATTCCACACAGTAGGGTGGGCCTGGGCCTGCCATATAACTGGTTCCTTAGAGGTGTATTTTTCCTGCCTGGTGAGATTGAGGCTCTGGGCCAGAGGTGGCGATGTCTGAGAAGTGCTGTCTTTCACATGCCCAGATACCCGAGGCACTGAGATCAATCTCTTCAGCTCTGCTAGGACACTGGGCATATTCAGCTGGCCCAGCTGGTCACACAGCTGCTGGAGGTCCTTACTCTGCTGGACAACTAGAGCTTCAAGGTGCTTCAAGTTGGATTTCATTCCTATGAACTCTGCTTCTCTCTGGGGAGAGGAAGTGAGAAAAAGGAGAGTGATGGACAGTGCAAGTCAGAATGCACAATAAAACATAAGAACAGATCAATGGATGTGCTAGCAGAACCAAGGCTTGCCCCTTGCTGGGCACCTCACAGGGTAAGCATGACTACACTCTGGAACTGGGCCCCTGGGGCCCACATCATGCCAGGGAACCTTGTGGGAAGGAAGCTAACCTATACCGTGGTCCATTACCAAGGGGCCCGTACTAGCCTCTGGCCTTGGCTGAAAATTTGCAACTTTAAAGGTGTCTCTCTGGGTCTAGTGACAATGCCAAAAATGCACTTGAGAAAAGCGGTTGGGGTTTACACTTACAGCTTCAAATCTCCTCTGCATCTCAAGGATGGCCTGCTCCTTGTTGCCTTTATCCTGTACTGCCTCAAACACCAGGTCATTCTGGGCCCGTGCAGTCTCTTGCACTAAATACAAAATAATGACAATTCACCTTATGAAAACTATGAGTGCCCCACCTGTCCAGACCATAGCAGTTAAAGGGAGGAGCTGGATGCACACATGGACCACTGAGTCTTCTCTGCTAGCACCCAGGGCTCTGCCCTCCCAGACCAGAGTGGTTGATCCAATCTCTTCTTCCCTCCCTCCCTAAGAAGATTCTGCCAGGCCAGACCCAACCTCAGCACCTCAGACCCTGAGAATCTGTTGCCCACATGACAGCATGAGCCTCCTCCATGGCTTTCCTTCCAGGCCCCATCATCGGAGTAATCTTTGTAGAATGTAGAATGACCCCTATAAAACCTTCACTGAAATTTTCAGTGGCACTCCACTGGCCACTGGACAAAATCAAAATCTTTAAAGTGGCTGATAAGACCTGGGCTTTAGCACCTCTTGTATTTTCCTGGATGGAGCTGAAACCCGTTGTACTAAGTGAAGTATCCCAAGAATGGATGGAAAGGCACCATGTGTACTCACCAGCCAATTGGTATTAGCTGATCAACACCTAAGTGAACACCTAGGAACAACATTTATCGGGTGTCGGGCAGAAGGGAGTGGGGAGGAGGGAATGGGTATATATATACATAATGAGTGCAACGTGCACCGTCTGGGGGATGGTCATGCTTGAAGCTCTGACTTGGGGGGGAGGAGGGCAAGGGCAATATACGTAACCTTAACATTTGTACCCCCATAATATGCTGAAATTAAAAAAAAAGATATCTTATATGTACACTAACAAGTGGGAATGGCTCTAACCCTTCTGAAGGTTTGGACAGTTATATTGAATTATATTAAATATCTTTGACTCTTCAAATTCACTACTAGGAATTAGCTCTGAAGAGAACAGTGCACAAGGATTTTGTTAAAGCATTGTTGGTAATGATAAAAAAAACCTGAAACATTTTACATATCCACTGATGGGAAACAACTGATACAAATTGTTGTATACACATACCATGAAATAGACAGTCATTTAAAATTATGAGATGAATATAGGTCAATTTATTGACTTGGAAAAATAGTCATGATTTCATGTTTAAAATAATTAGTTTACAAAGCAGCATGCAATAGGATCCCATTTATATAAAATTCCATACACACATACACATACACAGACACAGAAAGATGATATCTGAAAGAATGTTCAACAAAATGTAAACCATGCTTATCCCTGAGACATGGGAGTAGAGGTTATTTACTTCTTAAAACTTTTCTGGATTATTTGAATTTTTTGCAATTGATCATATACCAAGGGGTATTTGATACACACTACACATACACACATACATTAGTGACATTTCTGAGAACAGAACTTCAAATGGAAATGATCTGAAAGTAGAGAAAAGAAAAATGCCAGAGATTACAGTGTGAGTTTTCCATTTTTATGCAAACAAGAGGCTCACTTGTTGTAAGAGGAAAGGGGAAGCTCGACAAAGTCAGAGTTGCCATCATGGTACTACTGGCCAACACAGCTTCTGAAAAGACATGATGGAAGAGGCCTTCAGTCCTAGTGAGACTCGAACAAGCTATAGACTTCAGCACTACAGCTGGTCCCAAGCCTAGAGTTGATACTCATTGTCCCCTTCCTCCGTCATGCATACTAGAGTTCTCTCTGCAGCTCTGTACCAGGTCTGGATTTATCTGAGTCAGACCTTCAGGCCTGAATGATATGAGCCATGAGTTGACTGGCTGTTGTTGGGCCAAGGTTAGAACAATTGCCTGTTCAGCATTTTCACTAGGCTTGAAAGATTCTGTGACTCCTCTGAGTTCTGGGCATCCTCTCTCCTTCTCCCCTTGTGTAGCAGTAAGGCTAGTTCTTTGTGGAAATTAAGGTCAATTACCCCAACATTTACAAATGTATATACCAACATAATCCACTACTTAATAGAACATTTTCCATAATCCCAGAAGGTTATCTGTGCGCTTTTCCATTCAATCCCCATCTTCAGAAGCAATCACTATTCTGAAGTAAAAAAAAAAAAAAAAAAAAAAAATCCAATATCTGTTCTTCAGAAAAACTTTTCATTGAACTAGAAATAGAAGAGAACTTCCTCAAACTTATAAAAAAATTATGAAAAATTTATAACTAGCATCATTCTTAATGGCAAAAGACTGCTCTCAACGTCTCTATTCAACATCATACTGGAGGTTGTCCCAGCAATCAGCAATTTAAAATTAAAATTAACAATAGATACCATTTACAGTAGCATCAAAAAATGTGAAATGCATTAGCATAAATTTGAATCTGGAAAAATATGCGAAAGACCTGTACATAGACCTATAAAATGTTGCTACAGATATTAAAAAGCCCTAAATAAATGAAAAAATATATAGTGTTCATTTATCAGAAGTCTCACTATTGTCAATTATACACAAATTGATCCACAGATTTAACATAATCCAATCAAAATCCCAGCTCACACTTTTGCAGAAATTGACAAGCTCATTCTAAAATTCATATAGAAATATAAAGCACCTAGAATAACTAAAACAACTTTGAAAAAAGAAGAACAAATTTGTATACCCACATTACCTCATTTCCAATCTTATTATAAAGCTAATTGGAATAGTTGGTATTGGTGTAAAGATAGATAAAGAGATCAATGGAACAGAATAGAAAACCCAGAAAGAAACACGCATATATTGACAAATGGTTCTTTACAATTTGTCAAGGCAATTCAGTGGAGAACAAATGATACTTGAAAAGTTGGATATCCATATGCAAAAAAAAAAAAAATGAACTTCTATCCATACCATTCATCATATACAAAAATTAACTCAAATAGTTCACAGGCTTAAATGTAAAATCCAAAAACCTCTATGAAAAAAAAGTAGGAAAAAGACTTTGTGACCTTGGGTTAGGCAAAAATTTATTGGATATGACACCAAATGCATGACCCACAAAAAAAATATTATTTTAGCTCCATCAGAATAAAAACTTCTTCCTATCAAAATATGCCATTAAGAGAATAAAAAGACAAGCTACAGTCTGAGAGGAAATATTTGCAAATAATATATCTGGTAAAGGATTTGTACCTAACATATATAAAGATTGTTCAAAACTCAATAATGAGAAAACAAACAGCCCAATTGAAAATGGGCAAAATATTTGAACAGATACTTCACCTAAACAAACATATGGATGGCAAACAATCATCTGTACACATGTGCATCATTAGTCACTAGAAAAATGTAAATTAAAACACAATGGCATACCACTATACACCTACACCTATTAGAATGGCTAAGATTAAAAAGTCTGAGCATACCAAGTGTTGATTAGGAAGTAGAAGAAGTGGAACTCTCAAAAACTGCTAGTGGGAATATAAAATAGTACAATCACTTCACAAAGAGAGTTTGTAGTTTCTTAAAAGCATTAAACATGCACCTATCATGTGATCCAGCCATTCCACTCTGAGGTATTTACCCAAGAGAAATAAAAACATGTCCACACAAAGACTTCGCCAGAAATGATCATCCAATCTTTATTTGTAATAGCCAAAAACCGGAAAAAAAAACTAAATGTCCATCAACAGATAAATGGATAAACAAACTGCGATATACCCATACAATGAAGAACTACTCGATAATAAAAAGAAACAAACTACTGATACACATTACAACATGGGTGAATCTCAAAAATATGCTGAGAGAAAGAAGCCAGACATAAAAGGGTACATTTGTGCTTTGTGTCCACTTATACAAAACCTTAGAAAATACAAACTAATATCTAATGACAGAAAGCAGATCAGTGTTTGCCCTGGTGGGAGAGGAGGGGCAGGAGGAGGGATGTCAAAGGAGCATGAGGAAAAGTGGGGGTGATGGGTGTGTTTTCTCTCTTGATTGTGTGATGGTTTCACGGGTATATTCATATGTCAAACCTTGTTGAAAGATACACTATAAGTTATGTTCAGTTACATTTGAATTATATCTCAATAAATCATTAAATGTAAAGGCTTAAGACAACAGTCGTTTATTAGTATTATCTCTCATGACTTTTTGGTTCAGGAATTCAGACAGGCTCAACTGGGTGATATTTTTATCCCAGCAGCATCAACAAAGGTCAGGCACTCTATTCAGCTAGCAGCTGCACTGGCTTGAAGTTCTAAGACTCACGTGGCTGGTGACTTTTCAGGGTGACTAGAAGGCTAGGATCAGTGGGGAGTATTGACTAGTGTGTCCACATGCAGTCTCCGGCAGTCCAGGTTCTTACAGGGTAACTCAGGGCTCCCAGAGACAGGATTCCAACATGCCCAAGCAGAAGCCACAAGCATTCTCATGACCCAGCTTCAGGAATCTCTGGTCATCACTTCTGTCACATTCTATTAGTCAAGCAAGCCACTAATGCCAGGCTAGACTCAAAGGGAAGGAGACTCCATTTCTCAGTAGCCATCTTTAGGCACCACAATGGCATCGTAGAGTGGGAAGAACAGGAGTTAGGCAAATCTGCCATTTACTTTGTGGCTCCAGATATACCATTCAATCCTATTCAGACTCAGTTTCCTCATCTCTAAAACGAGGGTAACCAAAAATACTTATAGAGTGGTTGTGAGCAGTAAACTCTCATACCCAACCCATTCTTTGTCAAAAATAAAGCAAGCAAGACAATGAGCTTTCCTTGGCTACAGTAAAATGAATAAAAAGAGCACTGGCTGATAGTGCCAGGCTCAATTCCAGCTCACGTCAGTGACCTGCCAGATGACCTAAGCAAGTGACTCCAATTCTCTGATGCCTGGATCCCTGCCTGTAAAATGGAGTTAAAAATATCTACTGTTCAGGCTCCTTGTGAGGATCAGAGATGATACCAAGTGGAGTATGGTGTTGCAAAAAGCACAGTTTTAAGGTCCAGTAATCAAAGCACTTACTGAGCTCAAGGAAGGTAGTTCCCTCTCCCTGCTCCTTTTCTCTATTAGCCTTCTGTCTTGGTCTCGTGGGTGATTCCCAGCCTCTGCAGAGATAAGCAAGAGCACTGATGAGTTTTGGAAAAGAAAGGAAGAGGTGGAAGATGTCACAGAGAGGAGAGAGAGTGGTTCAGGGGCCAGGGCATGAGAGCAAATGGTCAAGGGCAGATGCTCCTGAGCTCGTGATTTGGCATTAGTGGGCAGAGTGTCAGCGCAATTGTTTTTTCTTTTCTCGCACAGAGTGTGGCCACTTCACACCAGTGATGTGTTGTTTGCACTGTGAGTATTTAAGATTCAATACTTATGCATCATTTCTGTTGCTAGTACATTTTGTATTTTACCTTTGTCAGTGTATGATTGCGTTATTTTTTTTTATCAAGCATCAAGCTGCTAGAGCCCGTAGTTACTCGATATTAGGTTCCCCTAGCACTGCACAAGGAGCCAGATGGGGTGGGTATGAGGGGAGGGTATATAACAGGGAAGGAAACTGATGTTTATTTAATGCCTATGACATGTCAGACACTGTAGCAAGTACTATCCATTGGCTTGATCTTCCAAATCTTCCAAGTAGAGCTGATAAAATTACTAACATGCACTAAGTAATACTCTAAGTGCCTTAACTTGCTTCAAGTAGATACTAGTATGTCTTAATTTGGGTTCCCACCAAATCAGCACCTGAGACAAGGGTTTACATGCGGGGGTTTAGGGTGATGAGCACAGACGAATGAATGAGAATGTGATGTAAGTTAAGACACTGAAGAGAGAAAGCCCAATGGTGGTTAAGTCACTACTGTGGGCAAGTGGGCTCAGTCCTACTGGGAACCCTCAGAGGAACCTGGTGAGACACTCTTCAGACTTGTTCCACCAGAGGGTAGGGAAGCTGGAATATTTATCCAGGACTCCAATCCTATTGCTCTTGAGTTGCTGCCAGGGACACCAGCTCCAGGGTCCAGGCCACGCCTGTGCAGTGGAGCAAGCTTCCTGGTGCTAGGAGAAAGCCCTCAGGCTGTCAACACCAGCAGCCCACCTGCACGTCAGCTCGTGGCAGGCCAGGACATCAATCAATTCTGCTATACATCAGCCCCCTCTTTTGACTGGAGGAGAAGAGAGGCAAGGAGCATTGCAGTAACTTGCTGAAGATGCCCTAGTTTTAAAAACTGGCAGAGCTGGGATTTCTCCTCAGCATACTAACTCCACATTCTTAACTGTTTTACCTCGCAAATAAGGATGATCAGAGATGCTAAGACACAGACCCAAGGTCACACAGGTACTAATGTAGCTCATACATAACAAACTTGTATTTGAAACCATGATTAACAGACCTAAATGCCTGAACTCTGCAATGCAACCTGCTGTCTCCCAAAGACACAGCTCCAAAGAGTAACTTTATCATATCCGGGAAACTCCCTTTACCAAGAAGCAGCTTTCTCTAAAAGCCCGTAGGCTATATCAAAATTCCCATTCCTAATGGACAGTGGCCTATATTTAGTTGCATAGCTTAGGCACTCTCACTGTGCTGCTTTATGGTCTGAGAGCTCTAATAACTGAAACACAACACCATCACTTACAGTAAACACATAACCCCTCTTTATTATTGAAAATCTCTGCTGCTGGCTTTCTCTTTGAGTGGCTACCCTAATAAACAAGCAATTACTGGGAAATGAATGGATAAACAATGTATTTCTTTGGGAGGCTAATAAATCTTTGGTTCCACTTTCTCAACTTTTTCTTCTACTTTATTACTCCCATTGGCCTCAGTCCACATCTAACCATGCGAGGGAAATAATGAATCAATTGATCAATTAGAGAATCAGTGGCCCTGTTTTGACATTCTGCATTAAGCAGGAACTAATTGCCTGATTCCAGATGCTTTTTAAAAACATCTCAGCGATCAATAGGTCTGTGACTATGTTTGAAATAGAGGAGCAGCTTCAAGCGGGTCAAAGGAAGCCTTCCATGTCCCGGTCGTGGTAGCCCCAGGTTCCTCCTGCCTTGCTTGTCCTGGGAGGTTTTGCTTCCTTCACGGATGTTTTCCAAGCCTTCTTTGGTTACCAGCCCTGCAATTAATGCCTCTCGCAGATACCCTAACACCTGGATGGAACAGTAGAGTCTAAGGAGCCTCCCAGGCTTGTGGAGTCAGTAAGAACGAGACAGAAGAGCAAAGAGACATCTGGGGCTCTTTGCACTTGAGCAAAGGCTGAAAACAGAATAATGTAAGCAGAGCCAGGGGTTTTCTCCACCCAAGAGAAAGCAGTGATCAATAACTGATGATGTTTTCATGGAGCATGATGAAGCGTTTTCCAGAATGCTTTAAGAAGGCCTCCAGAGCACACATGGGAGGCCCATTGACTCCAACGGCCCGCTCCTCTCTCCCCCCACATCTTCTCATCCCGAAGTCACCCTGCTTTAATGGAATCCTCCTCGTTTTCAAAGGATGCTAATGTCTGGACATCCTAGTAGCTTTCACCCTGCCTGAAACTCCATAGGGGATATCCACCAGAGACAGGAAGTCTGCGTAAACAGAAAGGTTCTGTATTTCTTTCTTCCCAGACCCCTGCATAAACCCATAGAGAGAGCCTGGACCCTCCAGGGTTTAGGCTGTCTAAAACCCAAACCGATGCTATCTCCCCAGCCAAGTGTGCCTTGCACCCTGCATGTCCACATGCTAAGAGATTAGCAAATGGGAGAATAATGAGTTTATATTGGAAACTCAGAGAAAAGGATGGCACCATCTTGTCCTGCTAAACCACCTTGGAAGGAAGAAAGAGATGGGATTTCCCTCCAAGGACTCATAGCTGTGGTTCCATGGAGTCTGAGTGGGACTGGCCAAATGCTTCAACGACTAAATGTTCCCATCTTTTAAAACCCAAATTCTTATTTCCATGCACACGCTCTGGGTAATAAAGTCTGAATGAGAAATTAAAACAAAAGCATGATCTATAAGCAGATTTACCATTTTAAATTGAACTCATTTCAACTCTTTCCAAGAAAGAGCCATCGCGATTGGAAAGCAGGGAGCACAGTCACTAAATGACATCTCACATTCTGACACCTTTTGAACCATAGTATATTTTGGGGGGTCCATAGAGCCACTTTTGGCTACAAAGGGAGAAAATCTCTCTGCTCTCCAGAAAAACAACTTGTTTGGGTCTCAGCAGGCCTCCCCTTCCCAGACTCCTCTTTACACACAATTTCCATTACTGTCCAGCATCCTGACCATGGCTTTTACAGTTTCTGTGCAGGGTCTTTTCCGCCTGGAGACTCTGCATGAGAAAACTCCGGCGTGCCATGGGAGCAGCTCTCTAAGCAGACTTAAGAATTCCAACAGCTACCGTTATTGCCAAGAAGCAGCAGGAAGGTTTTATAAACATTACTGTATTTAATCATCCCAACAGTCCTCGGAGGCAGGTATTATAAACCGCAATTAATAGATGAGCAAAATCTCTAGCCCAAGTTGGCATGACTCCAAACGCCCTGCTGTGACCATGCTGCTGCACCGCAGCAACCACCAGGGCTCCCAGGAGGACAGCCATGTGAAGATGCACAGTAAGGACACTGACTTCAGCACACACCACTGCCACCATGTGCCCAGGACCACTCCTCCTGAGACAGTCCCTGCCATCAGACAGCAAGTGCGAGTTCCATCTCTCAAAACCCATCATTCGAGAATGTGTTCAAATTCACCACACGTCTTCCTCAGAAGTCTCATCATCTGGGGACGGGTCTAGTTGCATTGTTCACACATTTCCTTTCTAACTCTTGCTCCAGAGCACACAGGCCACACTTCGTGGCAGGCTGATGACTCTGGGTCCTCCCTTTAAGGACCAAGGGTCCTGTCACTACTGAGGGAAATTAGCTCACAAGGCTCCCCAGCTTTCTTTAAAGCATGGGGCCATGTTTATTTAATAAACACCCTCCTCATAAAAATTTGTTTGTTTTGTGAAGCATATCAACAGTTCCACTGGAAAATGTCCTCTTTTTAATATGTGTCTAAGAGCTACGAGACATGGCACACACCCTCTCAGGTGTACCAAAATAAAGGAGGGTCACAATGGATCATTCGTCAGTCAATTCAGGAAATCTTTTGATTTCAAGACCGTAAGTTTGAAAAGAAGAAAGTAGAACAAACCAGCAAGTATTTATTGGGGCCTAACGTTGCTCATCACAGTTCTGGCCATCCTGAGATCTAAAACAAGACTAACAAGGTTAAAATAACAACAGACGATACAAAAGAGTAATTAAGTGCAGAATTATGTGATGCTGGCTGTAAATGCCTAGAATAAGGCCAATGATGACAGCAAAGTGCAGGGAACTCAACGACAAACATGATTTATCTGGCATATTGGCAAGAGAACACCAAGAAATTAACCTCTATACACAAAATCACAACCCTACAAGGAAGGTATTATTACCCCCACTCTTGATACATATAATATACCCAAAATATCAATAATGCAAATACTATAATGCACATGCTATTCCTACAGAGGGCAGTCCCTATAGCAATGATCTTAAAATGTCTTTGACTTACTTAATTTACTTTCAAATGGAAAATAAAGAGGCAGTAACAGGAATTCAAACTGAACTCCTATTCTTGACAATACTGGATGTGACAGAACTCACAACTGTAATATGTGTGTGCAGAATTACCTAGAAAGCTCTAGACAACTGGATCGATACTATTCCACTGTACAAATATTTACTTTTATTTCTAAACACAGAATCAATACTTTGAAAGGAACCTAATCTGTACGCAGGATTATGGCCTACCCTGACTTAATAGCTAAGGAGGAAAATTAAAGAGAGAGAAAAATCAAATATTTTATTTAAGCTTCATACTAGTAGGAACCAGAATGTTTCAGAGGCCTGGGGTATTATTTTTCAATTCAGCTTGATAATAAATATAGAGACCTAGAGCAACTCCTAAGGGGAAACGTGATCTCTCTGTTGCAAGGACCAATGAAAGTAATCCGCTTTCACTGCAGAGGGAGAAATAGACATAGGAATAGAAATCTGCAGGTACTTCTGCATCATTCAACTGAAGGGCTAATCCTAGAGACTGAATTCATTTTTCCCTTTCAGATGAAGACTAGAGAGTCTCTCTAGGTTGAAAGCACAAAAACAAAAGGGTTTCTTTTTTGTGCTAACACAACTACAAGTAAAAATACATAGCATTTGTTAGCTCTCCTGTCCCTACTCCTAAATCCTAAATTTAACCTAAATCCCTTATTCCATGTTTTCTGCTGTCTTTCTCAACATTAGTTTAGGCATTCAACTAATATTTGCTGAGCAGCTACTATGTGTTAGGATCATACAGGGGCTAGGGATTCAGCAGTGGACAAGGTGACGATGGCTGGGTCCAGTGCTGCAGCCTGGTTCAGAGATCCAAAGGGCACTCAGGTTCTGGTGGCATCACAGCTGGACTAACTGTGCCAGTTCACTCCTCATAACCCACAAGTAGGAAGGGCAACTGAGCCAAGGTCCTGTTAATAGCTTGAGTCTCAGTGTTAACCGCAGATTTCAGGCATGTCTGCTAGTTCTAATGAGGCGTGGGGTGGGCCTCCCAGGAGCCGATTAACAGGGATTGAGGAGCCGCTGGGGGATCTCATTCTTAAGGAAAAGGCAGTTGGATATATATATGGCAAAAATGAATTCTCCTGCACAAGCTCACATGTGCAGGAAAAGTCACATTATCATATCAAAAGTAAAATCCTACCCATATAAGTCAGGACCGCTATCCTAAAAGGCTGGTGAGAAAATCCACTGAGTTTTTAATTGGATTCCTGTCCTCTCCAAGGCCATGGGGAAGTACTGGGTTGTTGAAGAAAGGTGAAAGTTCAGGGAGGTTATCCCAGCTATTATTGCTGTGTAACAAATTTTCCCTAAAACTTAATGGTTTAAAGCAGCCATTTTATTTTGTTCATGATTTTGTGATTCAGGAATTTGGGAAAGGCTGGGTTGGGCCATTCTTGCTTCAGTCTCTCATGTGGCTGCAGTCAGATGTTGACTTGGGCTTCAGGCATCCACAGACTCCATTGGGCTAGATGTCCCAGATGCCTCAGCACGTGGCCTGCAGATGAAGCTAGACATATGCTGAGAGCTCAGCTGGGGCTGTCGACCTGGAAAAACTATATGTGTCTTTTCCCTGTGGCAGTCTCAAAATGGTTGGATTCCCTGCCTGTGGCTTCCCACTGAGTGACTGTCTCAAGAGAAACAGGCAGAAGTTGCACAGCCTTTTCTGACCTAACTTTGTATGTCATGAAGGATCACTTCTGGCACATTCTGTGGGTTTCCAGAGAGTCTCATGGCCAACCAGAACTCAAGGAAAGGGGAAGTAGACCCCATCTTTTGATGGGAGCAGCAAGGTTGCACTGCAAATCAGCTTTTGAGATGGGAGCTGTTGCAGCCATCTTTGGAATGTACAATCGGCCCCTGAGGATCACATGGTCTTGTATCATAGTGGTTATTTTTAACCCCTCAAAAATGAAGAGGCAGGTGATTCTATGCTTCTAGGTTAACCATAAGTGTGGGAATCACTGTCCAGGCAGGAGTCCTGGTATGTATAATCTAAAAATCCTAAGGGACAACAGGAATCCCTCCTTTCTGAGCTTCTCCATCCTCCCTGGGGGCACTGCCAAGAAAAGAACTCCCCTGAACCCAAAGACATCTACTGCCCTCTGACTTAGGAAATATTTCTCCCCTCTCTCAAGAGGATACAGTATAATCTCTTCCATGAGTTGAAACTTTCAAAGGGAAAAAAAAAAAAACAGGAAGAGGATTTTTCTGAGAAAACTTCTCTTCCTGCCCTGCAATCTCCTGAGATGTAGAACACCAAGGTCTGGTTTCTTGAGATGGGGAAGGGGGAAAATAGCAAAAAGACATTGGGGACTAGGAGAACAGAATGGTCTCTGCCACTGAAGGGTCCTAGGGGGCAGCCCCTGTGGGTTCAAATTTTATCCCAGATCAAGGAGAGAAGATGAAGTTACTTGTCTCTGTGCAGTGTTCCTTGACCATTTCAGAAAAATATAAGAAAACAACAACATGCTTCACTGCCCAAATGATATGGTGTAAAAAAGAAGGAGCAGCCTCTCCGCTCCTGGGCCTCCAGAGACATGTGGCTTCCAGAGACCTCAACAGCACTGGGACATCTCAAGGGCTCCTGGGAGGAAGGAGTAGCCACTGCCCAGCTCAATTTAAAGGTGCTCCTGGTATCTAGCAAGTAGATGCTAGAGATGCCACTAAGCATTCTGCAGTGCTCCGAACAACAAAATTTTCAACCCAAAATGTAAATAGCAACAAGGTTGAGAACTTACCATTCATCAATCAAAAAACATTTGTTGGGGGGGGGACTTCCCCAAAATGTCAGAGGTAAATGTCTATGTAGGGAAGCCTCTTCACAGTTTCCTAGAAGGGACCTGGGAGACCTTGGGATGTGTTTTCAGTTAGATTCCTACCTTCTTGGGACTGTACTGTGTGCAAAGAGTCTCGAAACTTCTAAGAATTCTTTTTTCATTCAACCCGAGCCAAACCATCATCTCTCCTCTCTGACCCTTTCCTATTCACTACGGCTACAGTGTCCTCATTGCCCTCCTTCCTGAAATCCCAGTGTCCAGTGGTGGTCGTTGCTTGTCTAAGCTATTTGCTACCAAGGGTATATATTATGCAAAACTCTGTCAGATATTACTAAAAAAAAAAAAAAAAAGAGGGGGTGAAATACTTCAGCCAGCACTCACTGCCTAACTTGCCTTCTTTCTATTGTTCTTCCTGCTTCAACTAGGAAGCGCCTTCTTGGCCTCCTGGTCCAGGGCCCACCTGTTTCTCCAACTCAGTCTGCTTCCATTATGATACCCTACAACACAGTTGTATTGTACTTTATTACCAAACAACTTTAACACAAGGCAGATTGGTCCAAGTGTTACAATAAGGTAACACTCAAAAGGCAATGTGAGAACTGGTGGGAAGAGATGAATGTCAACCGGGGTGCCATTAGCCTGCTAGTGAATAAGAAATAAACAAGTGACTTGAAGAGTTACATTAGCTATTTCATACTATTACAATTTGTTTTAGTGAATTATCTTTCTTAGAACACCAAATGGTCCCCTAATGACCTAAAAGATTTGAAATACTTCCAAAGCATTAACAGTTTTCTGTACTTAGTCACTGGGAGGTCTGGATTTCAGACCTTATCTTGGCCAACAGCCAGAGGGTACCAACTTAGAATGACTTAGATTTGCAAACTCTGTAGTTACTTAAACAAGTAAGCCTCAGAGGTCAAGGTGTGGGTTCTATCAACATCGTAAATTCAGATCCCTGGTGTACATATAGCAAACTTATTGCACATATTTGGGGAACTTTCCTAGATGTGCCTTCTTGTTATATATTTTTTGATTTTCTTTGTTTTTCATGTGCATTTTCAGTTCTATCTGGGTGATGCCATCGCCTTCTCTTAGAGAGATGGCCATCAAGAGTTGAATATGGTGCCCACTTATAAAGAAGTGAAGGAGCAAAGAACCATACCCTTGCTGTCTGCATGTCAGGGTGGTGAGGTAATATTTCTAAATATTATCTGTGTTTCTACCCCATTCTGTACACATTAAATTTTTTAACTGTACCCTGAGAAACTCTTCCCTCCCTGAAACTAAACAGAGGTGAGTCACCTGCTGGGAAAACATAAACAATGGTCAGGAATAACATAAGACAGGAAGAGTCCAGAACTAGTTTTTTACTCACGGAGACTATAAAAAGACTAATAAATAAGGAGGAGTGAGCAAAATCTCAATTACAGGGAAAATATAAACGGAGAAACTTGGATCCTTATAAAAAATAACTTTCTGAAGCAGAGGAGGGGCCATGTGGGAGCATTCTCAGCCCTAGCTGTCCACTCAGGGCCACCCTTCTGTTCCCACTGATGGTCCAGTGGACATGAAGCATGTCTGGGCATTAGGAAACCCTGCCCAGGTGTCTCCCTCCTCCATCTGGTGAGGACAGCTATGGGAATGAAGATCACAGTAGTGATGGTGACATGCATCAGGAGACCTGTCACCTCACCCAGTCAGCACTATAAGGAATCGACTAGAAGATTCCCCCCTGAGCTGAGACCAAGAGGAAATACACTTTCTTTTCTTTCAACATTAGCAAATCTGAAAATGAGGAAACTTACCTAATTCCAGCTCTTTGGGGGAAGCTACAACTCATTATTAATCTTCCCTTCCCCTCCTCTCCTTTCCCCCTACGTTTCCTCACCCCTATCCCATGCGCTCACGTTCAAACCCACACAAAATTCTGAGAACAAATAATATTCAATGATTCTAGACCTAGTTTCCTTTAATCCCATTTAACTTCTCAAATCTGTCCACCTTTAAGGAGATCTGGAATAAATATCCATATGTATACCTAATACATACCCATTAAATTGTCACTAAAAGATTATGAGCCCCCTTCATAAAAGATTCCTTTCTCTAAAATTCACTTTTATAAACATTTTCAACAGATAAAGAGAGCAAGGAAGACATGAATTGTATTTAAATTTCCTTTGCCTATTGTTGGTGCCATGTAATACTTCCAAGGAGAACTTACACAGTGGTCTGGCTTCACACTTCTATCACAGAGATGATAAGAAATAATTTCTTAAAAGGATTCTAGTCCATCTATGATATGTAAGGAGAGTAGATTTAAAGTTCCTACGGTTGTCTAAATGTCTATGGCCCAAAAGTCCTAGCTCTGTCACCATTTAATGACAGTGTGGCCATTTGCCAAACTTCTCCAGTTCTCACATTCCTCATCGTTAAAATGAAGAGGTTAAACAACACAATAAGGTGTAGCTTTTCGGCATGCTTTTATTATCTGTAAGGATATAATTCTGTTCCCTATTGTCTTTTATTTCATATGTATGGCATTTTCCCTAATTTTTGTTCCGCTGCTCATCCTAATGTGAATTTCGTTCTCCTGAACTTTGGGAAGAAGATTCGGTTCAGTTCTGGCAGCTTGTCTAACTTCACAGAGCTTCCTCTTCTGTTAAGACTGACAGTGTCTTGTTGTCTGAGTTGTCCTCACCTCATCCCCTTTCCACTTGTGTATGAGCTTCTTATTTTCTTCATTTCTCTTGCCCCTTTCCTGCTAACCTCATTCCCATCCAGTGCCCCTGCTCAGTGTGGGCCCCGGCCTGAAGGCAGCCATGCTTGCCCAGCTTTGAGTTCATAGGATCTGGGCCTTCAGACCTCACTGCTGTTCCCTGCACTTAATGCAATGGGAGTGAGCAAAACTCTCTCAGCTTCAGCTACTCTTCTCAAATTCACTGGCTTTGCTTCCCAGTGAGTGCCTGTTGGCCATGTGGGGGTTCTCCTGTTCTCAGATCTATCACATACGTCAATGTCCCCCTCGTTTCTCCCACATGGAAGCCAATAACTCACAGCTCTTGTGACTATTGGTGGTTTGCCCCCACCAACCTGTGTTTTGAAATTCCTGGGGATATCTTGTTTCTTAATTTTGTTAATGTTCTCCATGGCATTTTGGTCTTGTTGTCTAGTGGCTCTACCACTTATGGGCAATTTAAGAAGTTCCAAAAACTAGCTGTTTCCACCACCACAATTTTCCTAGAGTTATCAAGAGCATGTATTATAACTTATGGGTTTTGGTCACAGATGATGTTTTCACACATTTGCATGTTCTCATGGTGCATGTTTTCACATCAGTTGTTCCTTTAGTATTCTAAATGCACAAACAAGTAAAATGGAAAAACGAAGTAGTTAGTGACTTCTCCAAGATAGATGAGCTCTGACAGCCTGGACAGCCTTTTTTGTAGAATTAAGCTGCTCCTAAAATAAGCCACTGTAACCCAAGTGTCAGCCTCCTACTTTCAGCATTTCCCTCCCTCTAACACAGTATAGGAAAGGAGAGGAAGGAGATTCATGCAACTCTCTCCTGAGTTGTTCACTTGGTATCCCATACCATTCTTCCTCCCACTGCATGGCAGGTCAGCTCCCAGAACACCTTCTCCCTCTGCACAGATTCCAACAAAGGAGAAGACGAGGAGCAAAACATACTCACCTTTACTGTTCTGGCCCTCTTGTCCCCACCGCATCTTGTAAGGATTTACTGAAGACCTGAACTAACAAGGGAATTGCTCAACAGGAAGGAGAAAGATCTATATTTTTATGTTTCCTAATTAAGGCTTTTCTATTGGTCTAAAAGAGAATAGCAACTAGGAAGTTAAAATTTCACAAAGGGAGCCTTCATGGATGCTTCTAGTTCCTTCCTCTCTTGTTCTGTACCTGCAAAAGTGCCTTTTTCTAACTCCCACCCCATGTGAATTTCCACCAGACTTCTAGAAAACCTTATGCCCTACCGACAGATTAGTCTCTCTGGTGTCTTCATGGTGTGGCATTTCCTCAATGTGCAAATATTTATGCTAGCATAAGTTCTGAGGGTCCAGCAGAACAGACATCAAGTTCTGCATTCAGTCTTTATGGGGGTAGAGGTTCCCCAAGCCCCATTCTCTTGAGGTCTCTCCACCAGTGTGAGCTGTGGCTTTGCTGCAAAATAATACATTGCCCAGGAAGTAACTGTTAGGTCAATCAAACAGACCAAAAGACACACAAACACACACACACACACACACACACACACACACCCCACTTCCAAGGACGAACCTTAGTTATCAGAAACAGCTAAATGTAAAAACACCAGAAAGAATCCAAGCACCATCCTGCTATGCCCTGATTTGCAAGGTCGCCTGTGTCACACTGCAGCTTTCTCTTTGTTTTATTACACCATGGACTTTTGGTTGCTTCGGCCCCTCCATCACCACTGCCCCACACACTTTCAGACCTGCTAGTGCTGGAAACAGCCATCTCTGAGAGAGATGCCTCATAATGGTCATTTCCTTAGCTGACCAAAGATGCTGCCAAAATTTTGTAATTACTCCTTTTAAGAATCATATTCTTAGGCAAGACCCATCTTCCTCCCCAGTCCAGGGAAGAAGAGAAGATGTCACTCTCATTCTTCCAGTTACGTTCAGCAATACCTTAGCAGATCATAGTTCTTTCCCACGAATGGAGACACCTTGCCTACCCAAGGTACAAGACAACATGAGAAGAATTTTCACTCCTAAATTGGAGGAACCCCTCTTTAGCAGCCCAAGTTTTC
The DNA here is from genome assembly GCA_963574885.1 of Lepilemur ruficaudatus. Lineage (NCBI taxonomy): Eukaryota > Metazoa > Chordata > Mammalia > Primates > Lepilemuridae > Lepilemur > Lepilemur ruficaudatus. The sequence goes on from CAUYRT010021160.1 coordinate 22,031, forward strand.
CCCTACCAGCTGAATGCCTGAGTTCAAAGGATCTTTGTTAGGGCATCAAACTGCCCAGGAACAAATGCTTAAGTTCTTCCGCCTGCTGGACTCAGCTTTATCTTCTCTCCCCACACAAATCAACTAGGGAGCCTGACCCCCTTCCTCCCATCACCAGATGCCAGGCACCCTCTTTCATTGTGTTCGTATCTCTCTTCATGCAATAAGCTGTCAAGATCACACTGCATTTCTCCTCAAGACTCACAGATTCTGTTTGCAAAGGTTTTCTGTGCAAGAAGGTAGCAGCAGCCATAACATCTAGTGATGCTCAGAGAGTACAAAGCAGTTTTCATTGCATGAAAATTTCTTGTACAAGGAATATGAAAATTATGAAAATGTTGGTTTTTGGAGTCAAAGAGATCTGAGTTTAAACCCTGGTTTTGCCAATTACACATTTTATAAACTTGGACTTAGGCTCATTAAGTCTCATTATAGAACACTACAAAACGAGGATGACAATAATATGGATTTCAAAAGATGTGATTCTTAAATGACTCTGCATCAAATCTGTGCACAGGTAGTGAAACAGATATGAGCTTTTCTTATGACACTTGGGTGCAAAAAATGTCACATGGTTTTCTTTTTCAGAATCAATAAATCTCATCCCACGTTCCCACTTGCCAGGGGTTGAGAAATTTAATCTGAGGTTCTACTTTAAGTAATATTTGGACTGAGTTAAATCCTCAACCAGCATAATAAAAAGTTAATAACTAATCTCTCAGATTAATGAGAATTAGCCTATATTACTATTTCTATAAAATAGAGTATTATATAGAAATATGGGTATAAATGCCAGAATAATAAGAAGAAAAAGTTATTTGTTTAGGAAGAAAAATAGCATGATAATAATCAAGTATGACAGAGAACAGTTTTTATTATGTCTTTTAGACTATGTGCATATACCTATCATATTAACAAAATTAACTATTAAAGAAACATTCATATACTAGTTTTTATATGCATAGAAGTTACTTTATATCTATTATTTGGATTCGGTGTCAAAAAAATCCTAATAATTTGAGAGTCCCTAAATGTTTCTTTGTACGAAATATTTTGCAGTTAGGCAAACATGCTGAAACATATAAGGCCATGACACATAAATATTGTCCATGACTTTCCTGCACTAACATAATTTCCCAAGTGTGAACCAAATATTACTCACATCCCAAATTCTACCATTAATTCCTTCTGGGTCATTAGAGAAGTCGTTTGACTACTATGAGCCTTAGTTTCTTTATCCATGAAATTAGACCATTTAAAAAGATTTCTTCCAAAGTCTGACATTATTTTCATCTTAGTAATTGACTGGCAGAATGGAGACTGATTGATCTGAAGCCCCTTTCAGGTTAAAAGTGCTGAGAGCTGAATAGAAGATTCAACTCCCAATCAAGTTTGTGTTTGCATCTCTTTTGCAACAACTATTCTGTACCCAGATATTGCATGTGTGCAACGCCATGACCTTCCCTTACCATTGCCTAGACACAAAACAGTCCCTGTTTCAGGACATGGTGCAATTCACTCCTGGATCTCAAGAAAATGCTCTAAAGAGAGACACAACACAGCATCTGCAGATGGCTCATAAAACACAAACTCAGTTACTAACACAGAACAAGGAGTGGACAGAAAGAAACGGCTTGAGAATTTTTTAAGAAAAAAACGAGAACCACATCTAAAGCTCATTTGATACTATTGTTTCTTTATTGATATCTATTGGGGAATTTGAAAACCTTCAGTATTTACAATATCAGTAAATACTAAAATTCACTATTCTAAATAACTCAAAGGAAAGAGAGCTTAGTTTTATTTTACACTGAATTACACAATTTCAAATGTTAGTTCTTCTGAATTCAAAAATTACTCAGCAGACAAGATTTATGGAGGGTATGGTTTATTTTAGGGTAGGCTCAAATATTTTAAAACTATCATGATACTATTGTATTTTTAAAAATAAAGTATGTTTCTGTTTAAAATCTTGTAAACTGTCTTTTTCAACCAGATTTCCTTTGAAGAAAAATATTTTGTTACCATAGTAAATTTCGTCCTTAAGGAATTCTTCCTTTTTCAGGTTTTCTCTGAGCTGCCAGCTATGCAGCAATAAAATCATCCACAAAAAGGTGGAAAAGACCTATTTGGTCATCTAAGGCCTCTCTTCCTCTCACCAAGGGCTGCTCAGGACTCTTCCCCAAGACATCTTCTCCAATGATTTGTACAACTTCACAATAACAAGAAATGGTGCATCCCTGGCTTCTTTTAATACAAGATGCCACAGCTTTTCATCATTGCAATTACGCTTAATTTGCCCCTGAAAAATTCCTTTTTTTCTCATCAGGCTCAACTCTACCCTGGGAGGTCTCTTCTACAGTCTGGCTTTGCTTGGCAATGACATTGTTAGCTCTTTTAAATGGCTTTTGTTGGCTTGTTTTTAAAGCACTTAGCTCCAGCATTTTCATCATGATAGAGGCTCATCCCTAAATTCCTCTGCATTTCCATAATATTCCGGCATTTCTTCTCTATTACATTAGTCCTGGGTGGGAAAGAAAAAAAAAAAAAAAAGACTTTTCCCTCCCAGTTAGTGCTGTCAAATACAGGCACAAGGCTGGCTCCTTGGGACAGCGTCAGATTTTCCTCTTAGGATCCCCGAGGTCCTTAATATTCCTAGTCTTTCTTTTCCAAGTTAGAAAACAGTCATTCACTCAACAAATATTCCTTGACTGGCAAATACGTTCCCATTGATGTTCCGCAGGCTGGAGATACAAGGACAGAGTGCTTGCCCTTAAGAAGCTGACAGTCTAGGGAGAGAAAAAGAACAAGTAAAGCATTAGAGAATGTCAGGTAGAGAGCAAAAGGAAGCTACTTTACCAAGGGGATTTGAGGGGGACAGTCTGTGAATGAAAGGTATTTAGCAGACTTGGGTCTCTTTTCAGCTGGGCAGCAATTTTCCTATTGGTAAAGAGAAACTTACTAAAATCCCTTTTTGTTTTCCAAGGGGTCACTTCCACAGAGTAGTGGTACCACTCCTCTCAAATGCAACCAAACGCTCCCTTTGCTCGAATGAACGTTGAGTGCCTGTCATTACAGAACAAAGCTGTTCTCACAGGGGCTAGGACCCGGACAAACTTGTCCATCAGACTAAGAATCAAGGAATAGTCAGTCTGGAAGGGAATCTTAGAAGTCCCTGCTGGGACCACTGTCTCCATTATCCACAGCAACTGAAAAGTTAGCGGATTACAACAATTTAGTGTCTCACAATTCTATGAACTGAGTGGCTTTGCTGGGCAGTTCCACTGCACTCACCTGGGGGCTCTCATGTGGCTGCTGTCACATGATGGATGTATCAAGCATCCTCGGAGCTTCAGAGGGGCTGAAACGTCCCAGAAGGTGCCTTCATGCACATGTCCAGAGCCTCAGAGCTCCTCCCTGAGGTCTCCCTCTCCACATGGACCCTCATTCTGCAGGGCACCTTCGTGTGGCCTCTCTATCTGGCAGGACAGTCAAACTTCTTATGCACCTGCTGCTGCCAAGACCACAAAAGCAGAAGCTGTCAGGCCTTCCTGGGGCCGAGGCAGCATCGCTTCTCAACATTCTTTTGGTTAATTCAAGATGCGAGGTCAGCCCACTTCACTATGGGGGGAACTGCATGATGGCGTTAAAACCAGAGGCAGAGTTATTGGTTGGGGGGGGGCATCTTTGGAGATAAGCCACACCTCCAGAGATCTTCTGTGACTTGCCCAAGTCGCCCCTTTAGTCAGTGGCTGAACCAGAACTCAAATAACCTGTTCTCTTTGCTCCGCAATCTCCTTCTCACCCAAGTTGAGCCAAAATCCATATCTGAGTCCAAAGTAACAATTGCGTGGAGTTCAGTGACAAACTCCCTGCACCTCCTAGCTGGTCCCTTTCTCCTCTCCAGCCAGAGCTCGTCTGCAATGTGCTGTTTTTCCCTCCAATTATGGCATGTATATATTCAGGCCCCAAAGCACTGATTTAACAGGTTTTATAGCTCTGAGATAAGCTCTAGACACTGTCACCAGTTTTTCAAAGAGCTACTGTTAAGATATAGTTTCCAAGACTTGGAGATAAGGCAAAGGGGAGCAGTGAGGTCCTTTCAGTGGGCCCAGCTTAATAGTCCTGCCCACAGATGATTAAATTATCTAGGATGAGATACCTGGGTCTGACTTTGCTAACTAATAATTAGATTTTGTGAGGTTTTATAATTTACAGATTTCTGACCAGGAGAAACATGAATGATTTCTGGGTCTCATACATAAAATAATCTCAATGCTTTTGGCTTTGTTTTCCCTGTAGGCATTCACGAGTTTTGTATCTAACCTAGCAATTTATTCTAATATATATTTTTAAATGCTTCTAAATGTTCAGTTCCTCAAATCCTCCTTGAACCAGCTATTTACTGTTTTATTGGCTTTCTCTTTAATGAGTTCAATAAATCTCTGACACAAGTTCATTCTATATTTCTATGACAGTTAGGTTTCAACTTTTTCAGAATTATCCTTTGACACTACAAAGGCTCTGGTGAGACTTCCTTTGTGTGAGATGCGGAGGGCATCTGCGGCTGACACAGGCCCTGGGCCATGCTTCTCATTTATGCAGAGTTGGTTAACTTAGCCCACAGAACTGAATATTTTATTTGGCAGTACAATTTCACCAGAATTATTCATGGGAGCTTCGCTTCACAGTGCTCAGGGCTCTTTATCTGGGCTTCAAGCAGTTCAAGAAGGAAAATGCTAAGCATTTAAAGTTAGAGAGGATTTTACCACCTGGAAAGAGATGTCAGCCAGGTGGGCAAGAGGGAAGAATAGGCAGGCAGAACATTCTAGAAACAGACCACCATCTCTTCTAACGCAATCCTAGATTTTGGTCTTTGATTAAAGAAGTTAACAGTCTCTATGGCCCGACACCCCAGCACATGTAATGATTCCTACAGGCCCAGGGAAGGCTCCTCTGTGGCCCCACTCAGTGGCTATTCCAGATTCTCAAGAACTATATGGAATGCAGTCTTCTGTCCTACCACATTCATGAGTTTTCCTCTCCTCCTCTTCCTCACAAACATGTAAGTAGGCAAAAGTTCATGCCACAGATGTGGGGGTGTAAGAAATACGGTGTGCTGTATTTTCCTTTACGTGGGCTTAATTTCTATGTTGAGTCCCCATTGTGCTGGCTGGCAGAAACAAAATTGGATTCAATTCAAAGCTAGTTCTACTCCTATCCCGTGGGAGCAGGTACAGTCCAGAAGATGCAAGGATGTCAGGGGACCTGGCATGGCTGGTACCTGACACCACCTGTCTGCCCTGGCATCTGATGGGATGAGTGTGGGGCTGCCACGGAATCTCTCACTTCCAGCTGTGATCTTGGGGCCTTTGGATCCCACAGCAGATGTTTTCCTGTCCCCATGCCTTTCTGGGGACTCTCTGAAGCTAAATACCTTTGACCCTCTCAGTCTACATGCCCCACACAGCCATTTGTACTCTATATCTCTCTTAGTTTGAGATAAATTATCCACAACCTAGAAATAAGGCAAGACATGGCTGGGTGTTCTTTCAAATTAATTGTGGAGCATTATACAACAAGGCCTCTTATGGTATCCTATGGGTCACCTGATGCTCTAGGACAGTGTTTCTCAACTGTTTTTCAGTATTCATCCCTTCTCGGGAGGAAAATTTAATCTCAGTTCAATTTAATTTTAATTAATTTAAGAAAACTGAGTTAATGATCATTTTGGTTGATTGTACACCTGTGTTCATAGCAGCATTATTCACAATAGTTAAAACACGAATCCACCCAAGTGACCATCCATCAGTGGATGAATAGACAAGAAAAATGTGGCACATGCATACAATGGAATACTGTGCAGCCTTAAAAAGAAATGAAATTCTGAGATGTGCCACAACATGGAAGAACCTTGAGAACATTACGCTAAGTGAAGTAAGGCACAAAAAGACAAATACTGTATGATTCCACTTATATGAGGTACTTAGCATAGTCAAAATCATAGAGACAGAAAATAGAATGCTGGTTGCTAGGGGATGCAGGGAGGAGGAAATTGGGAGTTATTATATCATGGGTGCAAAGTTTCAGTTTTACAAGATAAAAAGAGTTATGGAGATGGATGACAGTAATGGTAGTACAACATTCTGAATGTATTCGATACCACTGAACTCTACACTTAAAAATGTTTACAATGGTAAATTTTATGTTATGCATATTTTTGCCACAATAAAAAAATTGGGAGAAAACGTCCTTTAAGGTAAAAAAATTCAATTTGTTGATTAATTGGTTTAATTTGCCACTAATGCCATTAAGAGAACATACATCATCAAAGATAAGATTTTTCAGGTAAAGTTGAGGTTTGGATGGCCAAAAACCATTGTAATAATGAAAATTTTTTTTTTCTCATCAAAAACCAATTTTTATCTTCCTAGGGACATTATCATTTCTCAATTGAGAATTCAATTAAGTCTGGGGGTGGGCAACTTTGTTCAACTCACTACTTACTATTAATTAAGGTCCAGACTCTTCTTATAGAAAATCAGTAAGTTGCTAATTACTTTGGGGCAGTAAAGTTGCAAGTTATTTCTAACCAACAGAATAGATAATCCTATATGTATGGTTGTATTGCTTGTAAGACTATATAATATTAATCAGTTATAGATAACTTTCTTATATTTCCCTTTGAATTAGCTTTACCATCTGCTGGCTCCCTCGTTAATGATTTAAATTCATTTTTGTCATATGCTCACTATATAGTTATATACAAGTCATTTTTTTAACCTTCTAAAAAACATACTTTGACATTTGCCATTTTGAGGAACTAGAAACTACTGGAAGGGAAGTTAGTTTAAGTCCTCTCTGCTCCCAAGTCCCCCCAGTTCCTATCAGGACTCAGCCAGGGTAGGGGCAAGGCATATGGCCCCTTCTGGGGGAATCCCATAGCACGTCTAACTCTCATTATCCCCTGCCTGACATTCTTCTCTATCATGCATCCTTGGACATCTTTATCTTTCTTGCGGAGTTAGAGATATAGAGGATAACTGACTTTTATGGGGGAAAATATAATTCTTCCAAGAGTCCTTCTGGGCTCAGACTCTACAGCTCAAAAATCCACATTCCTAAAAATCAAAGCAAGCTTTTGAACCTCAAAAGCCAAGAAATTGACTGTTTTATTTCCTCCTTCTGCTTGTGGTAACCTGTGCCCAAGGTAAGATGCCCGGAGGTCCTACTTGAAGAAGAAAAGGCCAGATGGAAAAAAAAAGAATTGTCAAGGAGAAAACTCAATAAATATATAAAGATAAAAATCATGCTGCACATAGTTTAACTTTCCAATTCTTTGTTGCATGACCTCCTCTAGGTCTAGATTTTTAAAGAGAGTCCAAGTAGCAGACTTGACAGAGAGGTGGATCTTGGGAGACCATCTGATGCAGCAAATCAGATTCAGTTCCTCTAGTAACACTTTTCTTTTTCTAATTCAGGTTAGCCAAATGAGAACACTGGGAAGTAATCAAGACAGGTTCTCTTTCAAACCTTGCTCAGTTGTCTCACTGGGTTAATAAATACACCAATGTATCCGCCAGCAGTGGGTGAGCAATGTGAAGGTTTGTTTGTCAAAGATGGCTACTCCTCCTCTGCCACTCAGAACACAGGCCCTCATAGCCAATCTGTAACATCCTTAAAGCTTATCTTTGCTAACCACTGCATCCCTTCCCTTGAGCCCTCCTTTTCTCTTCCACCACCTCCCTATAGGACCTCCAGCTCATCTCCATCCTTCTCCCTACAAGCAATTTGTTCTCATAAAATTATCTGGGGTTTTAACACCTCAATGAAAATCCAATTCAATGTGTTACCTTTTCCAGTGTAGTTTTCTATCCTTCCTCCAAGTGTGAGGGTCTCTCGAAGCCAGTGCAGAGTATTTCAAGCATCAACAAATAGGTAAGACTGTTAAGGTGGGAGGTGGTGGCTAAAACAGAGTTGACTCTATGGTCTACCCAATAATATGATCAATAGGAAAATAAGTCTGTGCCCATAAGTATGACAATTAGATGAAATAGATGCATTCTTTGGAAGACACAAACTACCAAGACACATACAAAGAGAAATATATATCTTAGTGGCCCTGTAAATATTTTAATTGAATAAATAATTAATAACTTTAAAAAAACCATCTCTACAATATCTTCCAGAAAATAGGAGCAGGGGGAACACTTCCTGACTTGTTCTAGGAGACCAACATTATTTTAATATCAAATTAGTACATGAAATGAAAACCAGTATGTCTCATGAACATAGAAACAAAAATTTTCAACATAATTTATTATCAAATAGGAACCAACAATGTATAAAAAGAATTATACACCAAGATCAAGATTTATTTCAGGGACGCAAGGCTGGCTTAATGTTTAAAAAATCAATCAATGCAATCCACCATATTAACAAGCTAAAAAAGAAAAATCATATGATCACATCAATTGATGGAAAAAAAGTTGACAAAATTCAACACCCATATATGATTAAAAAAAAAACTCTTGGTAAACTAAAAATAGAAGAGAACTTCCACAACTTGATAAGGAACAGTTACAAAATAAACTTACAGCCAACATCATACTGTGTGAAAGAGATGGGAGAGTAGGTGCTTTCCCCTGAGAAGAGGAAGAAGGCAAAACATGTCCTCTTTCAAAACTCTTATTCAAACTCATACTATAATTCTTGGTAGTGGAATAAAACACAAAAGAGAAATAAAAGCTATGTAGATTGGAAAGGAGAAAATAAAACTGTCTTAATTTATAGATGGCATGATTGACTATGTAGAAAATCCCAAATATTCTACCAAAAACAAAATACAAAATCTCCAAGAACTAATGAAGAGTATAGCAAGGTCAATATACAAAAGATATTGCTTTCTTTTTATTTCAGAACACTACGGGGGCACAAATGCTTTGGTTACATAAATTGCCTTTGCCCACCCTGACCTGCCCAGTCCACAATCAATTAGTACCAATTTAATGGTGAATACATGTGGTGTTTTTTTTTTCATTCTTGTGATACTTCACTTAGAAGAATGGGCTCCAGTTCCACCCAGGATAACATAAGAAGTATTAGTTCACCATTTTTTATGGCTGAGTAGTATTCCATGGTATGCATATACCATTTTAATAATCCACTCATGAACTGATGGGCAAATGAGTTGCTTACACATCTTTGTGACTGTGAATTGTGCTACTATAAACATTCGAGTACAAATGTCTTTTTTATAGAATGTCCTTTTTTTTTCCCTTTGGGTGAATACCCAGTAGTGGG
>CAUYRT010021163.1:0-11805 GCA_963574885.1 Lepilemur ruficaudatus
TATTCCACTTTATCAAATTCCAAGCATTTCATTTGTAAGTAAAAATGAAACAAGAAAAATTAGCTCAAATATCATTTCCAAATCTTTGTGTTATGATGCAAGAAAGGAACTGATCATAAATTATATCCTCAAATGATACCCTCTATAATCCAATTTATCTTAATTACTTAGTCAGCATATGTTATTCTTTTTCAGTTTACCAGTGTGTTGTATAAAGTTCTTATTTTACTTTCTTACCAAAGTTTAAAGAGAAAATAAGCCATTGGAAAATGGGGTCAATGATTTCATTATAAATGAAAAAATTATTCGAGCTAAGAAGACAACTGTCATGCTGTGTTTTTCCTTTATTTTCACTAATTTGTTTTCTGAAATGCATCATATTTTCCCTTCAGCTATTTGTAAAATAACTGCAATTATACTTTTCCTTTGTTTTATAGTTACCATCAAATTAAGCAAATTAGAGACAGTTTTCACTGTTTCTTATTTTGAGTAATTTATCTGTCCATCTTTCATTTTAACTATGTTTCATTTACAAAGTAACCAATGTCACATAGTTGAAGATAACAGGAATATTAATTTTCAGTTGTTTTATTGTCATGTTTACTATTGCCCAATATCTTCCAAAAGTAAATATAGGTGTGATTTACCCATAGTTGAATAAAGTGTATTTTATTTTCACTATTGGATAACCAGGATTAAGATTATATAATTTAAAATTAATGTAGACTTGGAATACTAGTAGAACACCAGTAAAAGTCGATAAGCAAATAAGTGACTATCTAAGCTCCTGGTCAAAATCAGACAGCTTATGCTATTAAAATTTCAAACTTGTGGATTAGTTTGCCTAGTTTAACTCCACTTCATGTTGACCTTTCCTTCCTGACTGTCAGCTTACTATACAAAAAATATCACTACGAACAGTTAAATGTGACTGTCAGTGAAACAGAGACATTGGTCCATTACCAGTTGCAGACTAAATAGCCTTATATAGATTTTTCCATTAGCTACTGAAATTGTGTAAGATCTAAACTGTACAATAAATTATTATTCTATGTCAATATCTATGTCAATAAATCACATTATATAACTCACATTTATTCCGTTTCTTTGGTCAAATACTGATAGATAGTTAAGGTATATGACATAATTTTTCATTCAGTGTATTTTTATTTTTTTAATATAAGATACAAATTCATGGTACAACACATCAAAAATGCCCCTGAGAATTTTAATCAATCATCTTATCTAAGCATTATCAATGGAACAGAACTGAATGTAGATGCAATTTACAAAACGCTATCATACACATTTTGCATAATAATTAACCAATTAAAATTCAGATTAGAAGTATTTCTACAAGTTAAAAAGATAAGAAAAGTCAATATAATTTAATTAATTAAATTTATAGTAGTAAAAGTGCCTATAATCAAGTAATGAATAACAATAAAATATATGACCTTACCTTGTAAAAATACTGTAATTGCAGATTAATTTATAGATTATAATTGATGAATTTTTCAAAATTCAGATGGCTTATTATTATAACCTAGACCCCCCCACACAAGCAAAAAACACCTTTAAATTATTTAAAGAATATTTTTTAAAAATCAAAATATTGTAAAAGAAAGATATAAAATATATGTTTATTGCTGGTACTTTTATCGGTAGTAACCAGTAAAACAAATGAACAAGCAAAAAAGGAAATAATAAATCAAAAAGTGACTGATTATTTTGAAAACATTAAAAAATACTTCTATACTGAAAATACCACAATAAACAAAATTCTTGTATTATTGTCAATAAAGCAGAAAGTCAAAATTTATGGGAGACAAATATGAAGAGACCGGGATAAAAACTTTCAGAGTAGAATTAAGAAGATTCAAGAAAAAAACAAATCATTTTTTTAAAAACAACCCTTGTGATCAAGACACAAAATAATTCTGGTGAGTCATCTGATTAACCAAACTTTAAGACTAGTATAACCTTGATACCATAAATTCTCAATGACAGTAAAAGCAAAAATAATGAATCAGTGATATTTTGCTGAATACCTTAACTTTTGGGGGGCCTCAGAGATACTGAGGTCATAGTGATGATTCTTGAATGCCAAACCCTCAGTTTGACCCATCTTGTGTTAGAGCATTAACTCTTGGCTGTGTCCTCCCTCTGTCCACTAATCTAAGATGTACACCTAAGCCTTCATTAAGCCCAACCCTGTGTAATATCCATTGTTTTTCAGATCAAGTGCTTTCTGGCACTATTTTGGGTCATGTATAATGTTCTTGATTTTTGTCCTCACCACATGAGAATTAAAGGCTACTTAGAAAAGCTAAGCATGGCAGTCAATTTTTCATTTAATCAGGTTATTGTGGGGCAGTCTACTAGATCAGTCTTTTCCACAGGCTTCAAATATCATAAAGGTAAATCCCGGGGCTATAGCATTTCCATAAATTTACCCAACACACTTCCTTTTGTCTAGAATATTGGAATAGCATTCATTTAAAAAATAATAAACTGTCAGATTTTTTCTAATCTCAGGGAAATTTTTGAAGGTTCTACTTGTGCAACATAAACTGTCTGCAGTTTTGATGTCGTAAGGAATTGAAAGAGGATGAAACCAAATCAAATACCTAGCCTTTCTGAATTCATAATTTTATATATCAAAGCCATGTCATCTAGACTTCAATCTTTTCTTCCAATCTCTTTAAAAGTCATACATAGCTGCCCTACTTCAATTTCGACATCAGGAAATACATCTTTTTCCTCCCCTAAATTTGTATCAATGATCAGATTGTTTATTTTTATCCCCAAGGCATTAATATTTTTCAGACCACAAAGATTAAAATCTTTTACAATATATTTTCTTCCTTAATGTCTTAATTTGTAATATTTATTATATTTATATTTTATATTTATATTATATCTATTATATATGCTCTTTTATTTGATACCAATGGTCCCTAATCCTTGTTATCTATCAGGAAATCATGTGTTGTAATGTGTACATTTTAGGTAAAGCAGTAGTGTCTGAGGTAAATTGTTTTTAGGTCTGAAAATGGGCACACCTTTTCATCTGCTAAGATTTTCACACAGGGATTTGTATTAATCAAGTCACCAGTTGAACTAGTTTGTGACTTGTTAGGTTTATGCCTACTCTCAGTGTACCTCTGCCTTCGCATCCTGTAGGGATAGCTTGTGTCTGGGGTAGAAGGAGGTTTATTAGAACATGCTTTTCTGTTAAGATATTTATGTTACTCTTTGTGCTACATCTCATAGAGAGTATCTTCGCAAGCTCTCATTCCTCTCCTGCCCTTCTCCTAGCACTTGTAATTCAAAGCTTGTTAGCTTGGCTGAGAGGCTTGGTGGGGACCAGTTATCAGGCTGGGGTTGGATCTTTGCGGTTCTGATAAAGTCTCAGTCTCAGGCTATGACCGCTTCTACAGTCTAGGCAGCGTAGCCTGCGTTCTTCTCCACCCCCTGCCTGCAGTATCAGTGTCAGCACTTAGTCTTACACTTCCTTTCTGAATTGAGTTAAACCTCTTTCTGGCCTTCTCCCAGATGTATGAGTATTCATCAGTATCTTAAGGCAAGCAATGTTGCCCTTTTTTTCCCCCCAATTAAGGTTTTGGTTAGAGAATGTAGATGGAAATATTTGGTTTGGTTAGAGAATGCAGAGATGGAAATTCCTTAACTGCAGAAATTTCTATTGGGCAGCACTGGTATAGAGCTCACTGCCCACACTGCTGCTGTGATCTCCCCAGATCTGCACCAAAGTGGACACTTACTGGAACTCATTCTGACATTTTCTCTGTCCACCTGATGGGCCCATGGCAAAGAGCCTATCATAAAGAGTACAGATTCCCCAACTTCTGTACTTCCAGGGATTTCACACTCTCCTGCCAGCTTAAGTGCAGCCTTTTATGATTTGTCCACTCTTCTAGGTCTAGACCACTCCAGAAGTGATGTGTTTTTCTCACAGTATCACTACATGATGTCAACATATCTAATTATTTATTATAGGTGATGCTAACCTTGGCCACTTGGTAATGGTATTGTCTCCTATATTTCTCCACTGTATTTTTCCCTTTTGAGTTCAAATAAAACACTTAACAAATATGATCATTCTTTCTCTTTTTTTTTCCACTTTCATCAGGCTAAACTCCTGGGCTCTGCATACATTTCTCATATTACATTGGTTTATTTTCCTACCTTTTGCTGTCTAATACCATTTTAAAATTTCTCCTTTGTTCCTGTTTATTTCAAATTGTGTTAAGAAAAACATTTAAAATACCAGTTTACAGCAAGTAAGATTGTGACAAGAAATATTTTCCCAGTCCCTATTGTACAGAAGTAAAAATGTCATATAAACTACTTTATTAATATCAAAACAACTCCTATGGTGTTCCCATTAATCACAAACTAGAAGTGGTCACCAAATGTAGCAATATCCGTATAACAAAAAGTATCTGTTTATAAGGAAGCAAGGAGCTAATAAAGAGACAGATACAAAATGATCCTGAGAACTACAGAATAAAGAAATCTCTAACAAATCTTCATTATTTAAGTGAGTCCTCGCTGGAAGTGGAGGTTTGCTAGGCCTATCTGAGGAAATAAGTCAAAATTAAAATGAATTTTTGAGTTCCAATTTGTGCTGAGTGGAATATATTTGAATTCCAGTAAGTATGAAAAGATCTGCGTATTGGTATATACAGGGCCCTAAAAATACTCAACCAGCTGTCCAAAACATCCTGCCAGACAAACCTCTAAAATTAGTAGACATCACTGGGAATATCACCCAGTTGAAGTAGGGCATGGTCAATGAGGATAACGCCAAAGAAGTTTCCGGTAGTAGAGGGAGAGGGGAAGAGAATGGAAAAAAAATGAAAGCCTGTTGAAAATACATGCCCACAATCAGATGAAATGTGTAGCCAGTATGTCAACAGCAACTAAAAATGAAATTTCGAATAGTGGCAATAAGAGAATAATAATTTAGAATTAAATCAGAAAAGTGATAAAATGTTAACAGAAAACAAAAGAGTGATGTCTGACTCAGGAAAAATAGGAATAAAAGAAAAAAAGTCAATTCATAAATAAAGATTGAAATTAAAATTGACACCAATATGCAAATATATGATTGGACACCACAGAATGTGTGCTAAAGAAAATAGAAGATGTAAAGAAGAAAAGGAATTCAACAGAAATGAGGGAGGAAGAAATCATGGCATGATGGCTTGAAACATTCGTCAAAACCACATCCTAAAAAGTAGCTATAAAACTGGAAAAAATTGTGAAAAACAGCCCTTGTAGCAATCTCAAAATCGATCAAAGGGCTACAGCAAATTTAAAGTTCCTTTTTTTGAAAAATTATTTTAGTTGTGTAAGAAGAGTTAGTTCACATCTGTGGCACTGTCTCTTGCTTGTGGCTTCTTTTAGAACAATGCTTGTTACATTTTACAATGTAGACCCAGAAGTTTTACACACTCAAAATATAATAACTATAAATCAGTCACATGGCTATCCATACTTGACTGCTTGGAACCCTAAAGTGTGTAGTAGACCAATGTGTCAAGGCAGGAAAAAAAATAGGTAAAGGTCACTATTTAGTGCTTTCTGACACATTAAGGTAAGACACTATAATAATAAATTTGAATCTATTTTTGATATTGGAATACAGAAAATTTTCAAGCCCCACCAGTGCCTCTTCCCTTTCTTCCCTGTGCCTGGGCAAGTTAATAAGCAAGCCCAGCTTCTCCTTGCCTTGCCATTGGTAAAGAAGTCAAACAATGCAAGCCCTCAGCACTGTAGAAGCCTCACCCTATCTCCACCCACCAACCATCATAAAAGTCAAGCTACTTTTCATTCCTTCTCTCTCAAGCCATTTTTTGAACCAGCTTGAGAGCATGCCCTGTTCTCCCCATAAAGCATCATTACATGAGTAATAAACTTTTTCATACCCTCTTGGTGCCTGTGTAGCAACATCAGTCTCAACAAAGCAAATTTTGGGTATGTGGGGTGTCCATTTCACCTCTGAAGGGTTACTACAACAGAAGTGAAAATGTTTGTAAACCCCTTCCATAGAGAACACGATGGGAAGTCAACACCAAATGAAAAAGAGGTAATAAAGCTGCATTTGAGGATTAAAAATAATTGTTTTAAGGTAGACCTTTGCCATTTAATAATGATTATGTGTTTGAAAATATTTTTATATCTTCATATGTACTTTGTGTGGGAGGGCAACTATTAACACAGTTTATATCAACCCCAAAAAGTTGAATCTCTTTCAGTGCTATCCCACATGCATAGCAAATAGTGGACTACCTGTAAGTAATGTATGGTAAAACATTTTTTAAAAATCTACAGATCGAGACAGATTGAGGAAGGGATACAGCTTCCAATGTAAAATGAAAGTGCCTCTAGAGGAGGGGAATGAAGAGAGATCTAGTTTATTTGAGGATTATTCCCACCCCAGTCTTCAATCAGGTCTGTATATGCAAATACAGAATTCAGATTCTTTCAGATCCAATTGGTTGAAAATAGGTGAGTTCTGATTGGGTAGTTTTCAAGCCCAAAGCAGAAGTCTCTGTTGGATATCTCTTTCAGGCAGCTGGTGGGTGTCTTTCCGCTAAGGTGTCTCAGCTCTGGTTACAGGCACTGTCTTAGCTCAGAGGTACAAACAGGATGTTCACGTGGAGCTGCCTTTTCTGGGAACAGAGGGGATGTCACTGCCATTTTCTCACTCACCATGGCCACTGGGTTAGTTTCATTTCACACTTTGAAGCTACTTTCTAGTGCATTTGGGCTTAATATTTGAAAAAAATTAGTCGATTCTTAATATTTGTGTGAATTTTCAGTGCAAAGTTTTAAGAAGAAAAACAGGCAACCAATGATGCTAACAAAATGAAACACTAATAAACTGCAACTGATTACATTGCTGAAGGAATCAATTTCACTTTCCTTCACTTATTTGATTCTGTTAGTTTACGTAGAAAAACAGTTGACGTTGTTGTGCATATTGGAGTAATTGTTTCTCTTGAATTAAAAGCTTCTTAAACAATTCTCCCAATCTTACTTTTTAAATCAGTCTTCAATAATGTGTGTTGCTTAGTTTTCACAGCTTCTGATCACATAACATAATTAATTTAAATAAGCCTCCAAGCCAATGAGGTTTTTTCCCCTAATAGGAGATTAAAGGCTGGAAACGATTCTTGCTGTGAGAATTATTGAGTCCCATTAATTTTGTTAAATTAGTATATAGATTTCAAAATATGTAAGGAAAACTCTTTTTGTCTCTAATTTTTTCTTTATATTCCTTGCCATGGTTTTCTTTATCATTTCAATTCTCTAAATGACTTGATATTTACTCTGTACTTAAAAATATGTATAGCATTTTATGATTGACACAGCATCTTCTAATATCAACACTAGATGTATCTGAGAGAAGTTACAGATCGTCACTGTTAATCATTGTTTTTACCTGACAAATGGTAGTCAGTTCTTTCCCAGTTTATCACAAAGATATGATTATGAGTACTATTTCATGACTAAATATCATTAAAATAACTAAAATAAAATACATTAAATTAATGCTATAAGTCAATTATTGTGTTAACCACTGAAAGAAATAGAGTAGAAGATTTTTAAGTTAAAAATGGAAAATTGTCCCAAATGTTTTGTTTTGTTTGTTTTGTTTTGAGGAGATCACATAGGTACTCCCAATGTAATGACAGACATGAATGAAGGAATTGAATTCAAACTCAAGAATTAGTGCAATATATAAAACATAAAAAAGCATAAGGAATATAATAAAATACATATGCAGTTTAACAAGTAAGACAGGGAAAATGTGTTCCAGCCCTGTGTCATTCTCACATAGTGTCATATTCTTGTATCTTTCCATGCTCCTTCACACCCGGATGTTACCACTACTTTAAATTAGATGTTTATCATTTCCATAAATAACTTCATACTTTTATTACATACATCTATGCAATATACAAACATGTTAGATTGGTGGCTTAAACTTTTGACAAGTAGCATCATGTTCTGCATTTGTTTACAAATTTTAAAATGGTTTATTCTGTTCACAGGTAGCTCGTCTTCAAATATTGACTCAGGAACACAAATTTCTTTAATCATATAGTTCTGCTATAATCAATATGCAGCTTTAAAGATTACTGTGTTAGTATGAGTCAGGTTAAGGAAAGGAAAGAGACAAACAGTGTGTGTATGTTAATGAAGCATATCACACCAAAACAATGAAATATAATAGAATTGTTAAAACAGTAAGGTAGATTTACATAATTGATGTGGATTTTCCATGTATAAACAGGAAGTATAAGAATATTGAATATTATGAATAGTATGCCAATGTTTGTATAAAACTATCACTTTATACTTAAACAACATATGTATATATGCCCAACAAAATATAGGAGGTATTGCCTACTTTAACCTTTATATAAATGGTATCATTCTTTATGTCTTACAGTGCAATCTTTTTATTTGGTCAAAATTATGTTTGTGGCATTTGTTAATGTAGATGCTGGAATTTCCATTTATTAATTGTTATTGTAGTATTCCACTAGCATAAATATGATTTATCCTTTTTCTTATAAGTGGATTTTTTTTTTTCCAGTTTGTGGCTTTTCTTTATTTACTGTTACAGAGAACATTCTTTAAATGTTCCCTTGTGCATTTTTGTGAGTTCCTCACATAGGAATAGCATGAACTTGCTGAATATGTTCACCTTAAACTTTGGTATTATAGATATATTCAAAATAGTCTCCATCATAATTGTATAAATGTTCATGACTGAGGTTACATCATTAACATTGCATCTCACTGAAATTTTATTTTTATTTTTTTCATTGATTGCCCGATTAACGTTTCACATGTTTATGGCACACTAGGATTTTCAGTTTTGTTAATTGTCTTTAGGAGCATCAACAATTAATAGGTTTCAATAGATGATAGAATAAAAAATACAGTTGTTAAGTATATTTTCTAATGTTACCAAATATATAATTGTAAGGCCCAGAGAAAAAGAATGTGGGTAAAGGCAGCTAAATATTTATTTACTACTTGTAGTAGTTAATAGATACTCTCTTAAATTAATAAAACTTCTGAACGTATCAAGGTGTTTTAAGAAACTGAATTAACCATCAGAAATGAAATCTTAAAGAGTTAAAAGAATTTGTCTCTAACGAGCCATACCCGCAGCTGGTAAGGGGAAGTTCCTTTCAATAAGTAGTCATACGTACACAAAATATGTATGAACATACACACATTCCCACTTGCTTATATACACATAAAATATCTCTGTGAGAATGTATAAGAAATGGATAATTGCAACCACAACTGGATATGGAAAGACGAGAGCTGAGGGAGTGGGTAAGAAGAAGGCTTATATTTTACTGGAAATCATTTTTTCCATTTGATTTTTCCTCTTGTGAGTATATTAAAAATAAATAAAATATAACTTTAAAAATTGAATCTACCCAGCTATAATCAGACATATTTTAAGTATCTGTGGAGGATAGTAGCTGTTAAAATAGATTTAACAAAGTCTTTATAACAAAGAGGAAAAAAGGAAATAATATGTATAATATTTATATTTAATAAGTTATTAATTCCTACATATTGAGAATGCAGGGAGCTGATAATCTGGCCTGTCATTGAGAATCTCCATACTGGTAGTAGGTTTACAAAAGTCTTCTAATTTTTCCAGAGAATGTACTTCATGTTTGTTACATTGGTGATAGTGTCTTAAAGAAAACATTGCATTTATTAACTTCAAAATCTGATTTACAGACAGTAAAGTTTGAAATCATTCATCTTAATATAGAATATCCACTTATTTTATTGAGCATGGTACATTGGCAATCAAACAATTGCTACTATTTTTTTAACGTGTTTTACATTTTATATTCATATCAGGAAAATCTAATTGTAGGATTTCATCTCCTATCTTTCCTGCCTTCTATCACCCTATGATTTCCAACCCTTCCTCAAATTTGCATACATTGACATTTTCAACATTTCAAAAATTAGACAGTTTTATTTTGTTAAGCTGTAAATGAAAGCATCTAGCAATTATGTCTCATTGATATTCAATCCTAGTAAGTGTACTTCTCAAATAAGAACTAGTATTTATTTTCAGAACTGTCTCTTCATGTGTTTTCTTGTGATAAATTCTTAATTTCCATATCTACATCTGATTTCTATATCTTTAACAAAATTGTGACTTATTATGACACTGTGAGATCCGTTTTTATGGCTTCCATACAATAGATGTACAAATTAAATTACCAAGATTTTCTGACTTCTACATCAAATTCATTTAAGAAGAAAGGCCATAATAACATATTGCTGAAATGTTGTGTAATAATAAACTAAATATATTTTAGGATATTTGATATGTGCCTTATTAGTCCCTGACTGCTGCTTTAAAAATTATCTGCATAGCAGCTTTAAATAACAACTATTTATTATCTGTGGTTTCTGTAGATTAGAAGTCTGAGCACACTTAGTTTTCTCATAGGGCTAAGATCAACTTGTCTGCCATCTGGAGGCTTGACTAGGGATGATTTGGTTTCTAAGCTCATTCAGGTTCATGGAGAAACTCACTTCTGTGAGGCTATTTGAATTGGAGACCCTATTTTCTTGCAATCTATCAGCTGAAGATCCCTCTCAGCTGTTAGAAACCACCCCCTGGATCTTACTCTGAGGTCCCTCCTCTTGCAATACGGCAGTTTGCTTGTTCAAAGTCCTCAGGAACAGTATCTGCTGTTCTTTCAATGTTTTTTTTTTTTATTATTAAATTTATGTTCCCTTTAAAATAGTTACAATTTTGGGGGGATGATTCTGCATATTTATTTATGTAATGATCCTTTTTACTTTATTTGTTTCCTTTTTCCAAACTTAATGTTATACTCCTTTCCTATTTCCTTTTATTTTTTTTCTCTTTTCTACTTTATTCTTAAACTTTTTTGTTTTTTTTCAGAAACACATAGTCTTCAATATTGTCACAATCTTTTTTCCTTCTCAAATATCTCAGGATTTTCAGTTGTATGACTTAAGAAATTTGGTTCAGGAAATAAAAGTGAAATAACATATAAAATATTTAGTAGCATATACATAGTTAAGTTTTTAATAATGTTGATTATTATTATGAATAAACTAAGACTATTTATATGTTTTTGACATCTGTTATGATAAAAGACAATGTCGGACATGGTCTTTCCTACAGAAAATTTCTTACATGAGTTTAGTTACTAAAATATCAATATTATTTAATTTAATAAATAATGAAAGTGCGGTGGCTCACACCTGTAATCCTAGCATTTAGGGAGGTTGAGGCTGGAGGATAGCTTGAGGCTAAAGGTTCGAGACCAGGCTGAACATGAGCAAGACCCTGTCTCTACAAAAAGTAGAAAAATTAGCCGGCATGGTGGCCCAAGCCTGTATTCTCAGCTACTCAGAAGGCTGAGGCTGGAGGAATGGTAGAGCTGGAATTTGAAGCTGCAGTGAGCTATGATGATGCGACCACTCTGTAGCCCAGGCAACTGAACAAGGCAATGCCTCAAAAAAAAAAAAAAAAAAAAAAAAAGCGAAGAAGAGAGAGAGAGTGCGCTATCTTTTTAACAAATCCCTGGATGTTCGAAGGGCATAAATGAATAAATGAGAATCCTCTATTAAAGGATATACTCCCAAGTTATCCAGTATTCTCACTTATATACACTGGATAGCTTCATAATCTAAAATTACAAAACACATACTGAAATAAATCATTATGATCAAGGGAAG
>CAUYRT010021165.1:0-10107 GCA_963574885.1 Lepilemur ruficaudatus
GTTTGAGACCAGCCTGAGCAAGAGTGAGACCCCATCTCTTCAAAGAATAGAAAAATTGGCCTGGAGTGGTGTTTCACGCCTGTAATCCTAGAACTCCGGAAGGCCAAGGCGGGCGGATCATTTGAGCTCAGGAATTTGAGACCAGCCTGAGCAAGAGCGAGACCCCATCTCTACCAAAAATAGAAAAAATTAGCCGGGCATGGTGGCGCATGCCTGTAGTCCCAACTACTCGGGAGGCTGAGGCAGGAGGATCGCCTGAGCCCAGGAGTTTGAGGTTGCTGTGAGCTAGGCTGACACCATGGCACTCTAGCTCTGGCAACAGAGTGAGACTCTGTCTCTAAAAAAAAAAGAGAGAGAAGAAAAGAAAAATTAGCCAGGTGTGTGGTGGCATGAGCCTGTAGTCCCATGAGACAAGAGGCTTGCTTGAGCCCAGGAGTTAGGGGTTGCAGTGAGCTATGATGATGCTACCGCACTCTAGCCTGGGCAACAGAGAAAGACCCTGTCTTAAAAATATATGTAATAATAAGAATAGTCCCTACCTTATAGAATTGTTTAAGGATTAAAATAGGTTAATTCACATGGGGTTTGGCCCAATGCTTCAATACATGTCAGCAGTCGGTGGCAGGGGTCTCATCACTGTCCAACGCAATGAAGCAGCTCTAACCCCAAACTCGCGTAGCCTGCTGTGAACTTAAAATCCCCCCTGCCTGAGTGGGCATCTGTTATTGCTCCAGTGGCCTCTTAGACCTCACTCTCCCAAAATTCCTTGCAAACACCTCGCGTGCTCTCCCTGAGACAAATTCTTCAAAATATGATCGTCTCCATCTTGTAACTCTGCAGCGGTGTTTTGGGGACCTCCTGTACTGATGGCCCTGGGCTCTGGGCACAGCGGATGCTCAGGAGCTTGACTAGATGACGGCTGAGAAGGTTTCACTGTGGCTTGCAGGCCTCCAAACCAGCCAGAGTCTGGGCACCCTCTCCCTGTGTTGCAGGCCCGTCATCCTGGATCCAGCTGACCCCACCCACAACGTGGCGGAAGGGTACAGATGGGACATCATGGCTCAGAGAGCCACCCAGTGCCTGAAACAGGACTGTTGCTATGACAACTCGGAGAGGCAGGTCCGCAGCTGGCACGTGAAGGTAATGGGGTCCTCTCCAGGTAGTCAAGGGCTTGCAGCTTGGAATGAGCTAAATGCATAGTGTCCACTTAATTCCCCTCTGTGCCAATGGAGGACAGGACTTCAGAGTCAGGCAGGTTGAGGCTCGGCTGCACCACCCACCAGCTCTGTGAACTCGGGAAAATTCTGTGGCTCTCTGAGCCTCAGTTTCCTTATCTTCAAATTCTTGTTCTCGTTTCTTTCTTTTTCCTGTAACCTATTGGAGAATCAGTTCCGTGCTCCTGATCATCCTTTGCGTGAGCTGAGCACAGTGGTGTCAACTCAGTCAGCTGTTTTATGCACGGAGTTTGGGGCTGGTGGGGGTGGGGGCCTGGGGACAACACGGGTGCAGAAATACTGGGACATGGCCCTGACCCTCAAGGAACTCACCCTGGGTGGTTAGGAAACAAGTCCATGAAACAAATTTGCACGAAACTGCTAGAGAGACATACCAGAGAAGACAAGATACTCAGAAAACAAAAAATGCCCAGTAACATTATGTGATGCCAAACCTACAGTATAGACAAAGATCACAATAATCTATTTTATTCACATGGCACTTTATAATCTGCAAAGTGCTGTCCAGGGACTGTCTCCGTTGATCCTCATGGACAATTCTGCAAAGCAGGAAGGTCAAGTGTTATCATTAGGTTTATTATTATTATTATTACTTTTACAGCAATTTTACAGAAGAGGAAACTGAGGTTCAGAGTGGTTAAGTTAATTAACTAAGGTCACACAGCGAAGAGGCAGCAGAATCAGGATTCACACCCAGGTCTTTGTGGGGCTCTGGAAACAGAGAATAAATGTTTTCTGAAGTCACCAGAGAAGATTCCTTGAAGAAGTTAGGGGTCGAGGTGAGAGCCCTAAAGGCCAGGGAGGAGGATGTAGATGCCCAAAACAAGACACTCCAGATCGAGGGCGGGGGTGGGGCCTCAGGGGCACAGGATGGGAGGTGGAGATAAGCAAGGTGTGCGCAGGAACAAGAGACTGAGCTGCTTGGAGTATGAGGCAGAAACAAAATCAGAAGCTCTATGTTAAGATACACAGATTACAAATGGGGGACCCCCTGATGGGCTCTGGATTTTTCCCGAATATAAAAACCATCGTGCAACAATTTCTACTTGGCAAATCAGAAGACTTGACAATGCTGGGCGAGAGGCCCCGCCCTCCCCAGCATCATCCAGGCGGTGCACTCCAGCCACCTGGCAATCTCAGGCCCCGGCAAGCGCCACCTCTGGAGGTGGCGAGAAGGCTGACTTTAGAGTGTCGCCAACTCACTTCACACACCTGCTGTGCTGCCCGCTCCCTTTGGGACTGATTGCTTAGTAAGTTACTTAAACCCTGCCCAGCCACAATTTCCTCATCTGTAAAATGGGTATAGCAGTAGAACCAACCTCCCAGAGCTCCTGTGAGAGTAGAGTGTGTTAAGAGTATGGAGGGTGCCCAGGATAGACCCTGGAAAGTGGGTGACACTCCCTAAACTTTTGCTGTTGCAAAAAGACGAGGACAGGTGAAGGGAACTTTTGCACGTCAGACAGAGAAGTGTAGACTGATCCCCTCTCCCTCTCCCCCTTCCTTCCAGAGGGCGCGAGACATCCAGGTGACAGTGGAGCAGTGGGGCTTCCCAGATTTGACCCTCTGGGTGAGCCCTTATGAGCCCATAACGACGATTGAAGAGGAAATCCAGTGGAGCCGAGGCCACTACGGCCTGCAGCATCTGTCCTTCCAGGAGCCCGGCGGCGAGAGGCAGCTCCTGACAAGTGACAGCTGCTTGGCCGAATACGGGATCTTCTCCGACATCCGCATCTACAGGCTGCAGACCGCGCCCTCCGAGACGCAGGTGTTTGTGAAGAAGCCCGATGGCGGGAGCCACGCCTATGCCGTCGAGCTCTACGGTTTCGTGTGGCACCTGAAAAAGCAGATCGAATACCGGCAGGCGCTGCCTACAGAGCAGCAGCAGCTGCAGTTCCGAGGCGAAGTCCTGCAGGACGAGCGGGGTCTGGAAAGCTACGGCATCCAGGACAGCGACACCCTCGTCCTCTCCGTGAAGGCTCAGTTTCCAGCCAGCTAGTTTCCTCCGGGAAACCTCCCTGTGCCATCTAATGGAGAATTCGTGCTATCAGCCACCCTGCCAGTTCTCTTCTGGGGAGGGCCCAGGTCTTCACCAGCGTTATAAATAGTTATCCTCTGGCCAGGCACGGTGGCTCATTTCTGTAATCCTAGCACTCTGGGAGGCCGAGGCGGGAGGATCGCTCAAGGTCAGGAGTTCGAAACTAGCCTGAGCAAGACCGAGACCCCATCTCTACTAAAAATAGAAAGAAATTAATTGGACAACTAAAAATATATAGAAAAAATTAGCCGGGCATGGTGGCGCATGCCTGTAGTCCCAGCTTCTTGGAAGGCTGAGGGAGAAGGATCGCTTGAGCCCAGGAGTTTGAGGTTGCTGTGAGCTAGGCTGACGCCATGGCACTCTAGCCCGGGCAACAAAGCGAGACTCTGTCTCAAAAAAAAAAAGTTATCCTCGCCCTGCCGGTAGGGGAATGAGGAACGGTACGAGAGACAAAATGTGCAACAGACAATGGCCAGACCACAAGCAACAATAGCATTCGGACGCACAATCCTCTGCAGCCACCAACGCCAAACCATCAGGACTTGGCCAAAAACTGCCTGCTTCTCTAATTTCCCACCCTAGCCTCACCCTGCTTCCAATGTAGGAACAACCAGGGAAAGCCAAAGAAGCTCCCCAAACCACCCACATGATCAGCCCAGCTCCTAGGAATCAGGCTGACAGCTTCTCTACACCAGCAACCTCGATCGGGGATACCTGAAGCCTCCCCCATTTTGTGCTAGAAAAATTTCCCATTCACCTGCCTGCCTTTGAGTCTCTGTCCAAGGCAAGGGATGGTGGCTGGTTCCTTTGCAAATAGCAAGTTGGACATAAACAGCCTTTGTTATGGCCAGACATGGTGGCTCACACCTGTAATTCCAGCACTTCGAAGCGAGATCACTTGACGCTGGGAATTGGAGATCAGCCTGGGCAACATAGCAAGACCCCATCTCTAAAAAAAATTTTTTTTTTAATTAGCTGGACATGGTGGCGCACGCCTATAGTCCCAGCTACTCAGGAGACTGAGGCAAAAGGATCACTTGAACCTAGGAGTTCGAGGCTGCAGCAAACTATGATCACATCGCTGTACTCCGGCCTGGGTGACAGAGGGAGACCCTGTCTGTAATAAACAAAATAA
The DNA here is from genome assembly GCA_963574885.1 of Lepilemur ruficaudatus. Lineage (NCBI taxonomy): Eukaryota > Metazoa > Chordata > Mammalia > Primates > Lepilemuridae > Lepilemur > Lepilemur ruficaudatus. Next base: position 4,406 of record CAUYRT010021165.1, read on the forward strand.
AACCAAAAAAAAGACAGACTTTCTTTGCTTCTTCTCATTTGGGTGTTCTCTGTGTTTATTTCCACAGGTGCTAATGCTGTCCTAGTGGTTACTGCATAATCACTTGAGCCTCTCAACTCTGGGAAACGAGGACTATGGGGAAACTGAGACCAAAAGGCAGAGTCTGGGAGACTGAGGATGATGCTGTATAAAAATTCTCCTCAACTCCAAAACCCATGCACAAACAGTACATAATAGTCCAGAGTCTTTAGGAAGATAATAGCATCTTTATTATCAAAGGATGTCATGTAATCAGATTTACTCCAAACAATGAATAAAAAGTTTCCTTTTGCCCTGCTTTCTGGTGGACTACTCTTGCAATTCCCAAATAAACTTTTTTTTTTTGAGAATATATCTCTCTGTTGTTTATTTTACATTGATAATTTCAACATATGATTTTTGAAAAGACACAAACATTCAGACCGTCGCGTCAGCTCCCTCTTTTTTGGAATTAAAAAAAAAAGCCCAAGGCCAGAGAGTTTATTTTAATAAAGTTTTCTGTTGGTTTGTTTTTAGAGTTGGAGTCTGTGTTTCCCAGGCTGGAGTGCAGTGGCTATTCCCAGGTGCAGTCATAGCTCATTGCAGCCTCAAACTCCTGGGCTCAGGTGATCCTCCTGCCTCAGGTTCCCAAGTAGCCGGGACTACAGGCCCATACCACCTCGCCTGGCTTTAATAAAGCTTTTGACACACTCATCGTCAAAGATAAAGCATGAAACAAAGCATTCTTCACTGTGGAGTATCTTAATTACAGATGCTAACTTTTTGGTCTTAGATGGGTCCTAGGAGTCAGAATTTTTTTTTTTTTTAAATTGCCCAGATGTTTCCTATGTGCAGACAGGGTTGAGAAGTCCTGGGCCAGAAAACTAGAGTGTTTCTCAGACCAAACTGTGAATCTGAATCACCTAGGACGGCGCCTCTCAAACTTTAATAGGCACACAAATCACCGCAAGAGCTTGTTAAAATGCAGATTCGGATTCAGTAGTTTCGTGGCGGAGCCCAGCACTCTGCACTTCTAACAAGCTCCCAGGTGTCATAGACGCTGCTGCTTCATGGACTCTGAGTAGCAAGACCCTAGGGCTAGGCTTTCAAGGGAATACAGATTGCTGGGTCCCACCTGTCAGGGATTCTGATTTGGTTAGTCTTTTGTGAGACCCAAAAGCCTGCAGTTTTACAAGCTCCCTAAGGTGTTTCTGATGCCCAGGTAGATTTGAGATTTACTAGAATAGATGAATAATGTCTAAACTACTTAGCGTTAAGATCTGGAAACAAACTCTGGTTCTATCATTAACTCCTTGTGTGATCTTAGGAGATTTCCCTTCCCCTCTGTAGGTCTCTTTATCATGAAAAGAGTGGAGAAGTTGATCTCTTAGGCTCTTCTAGTCCCCACCTTTGAGAACCGCCCACTCCCCACGCCTCACCCCCAGGACAGTTCATGACCGATGGTGGCATGAGTCTGCGAACTACAATGCCCACAATGCCCCGCGCTTCTCCGCTCTCACGTGGGGTCGTGCGGCGGGGGTCGATAATGGAGGCATTCCCCACAATCCTTTGCGGCGGCTCAAGATGGCGGCGCCCAATGGCGCAATGAGCGACTCGGATGACAGCGGCAGCAGCAGTAGCAGCAGCGATGCGGAGGAGCTGGCTCGGTGCCGCGAGGCGGCAATGCCGGCCTGGGGCTTGGAGCAGTGCCCGCGGGGGCCGGAGAAACCAAGAGCCGGTAGGGCACTGTGTTCAGGGAAGGCCGGGGGATCTTCCCGTGGGACCTGAGAGGATGGATGGTGCGAGAGAGTAACTGGGCCTCTACTTTCTTCCCCGAGAGAGCTCCAGGGACTGGGTGGGGTTCAGACAGGTGCAACAAGGAGGGTAGTTTCATTATCTCAGTCGAGGAAACTGAGGCACCGAAATGTCTCTTGACTCTGCCTTCTTCGGTCGGTTCTCACTGCCACACACTGGTAAGGCCGCCACCTCTCCGAGATGACCGCGACAGCTCGCTCGCCTTATTCTGGCATCCAGCCTTTCCCTGCCTTCAACGCATTCTCCTACCCTCAGGTTGCCAACAGTTGTGTCCAATGCATAACTCTTGACTGTGGCTCTCTAGTGCCCTGGAAATAAATCCGAAACCCTTCAAACATAAGGATGCCTAATCATGGATAGAATCCGGTGGGTCCTTGAATTTGGAACGGAAAAATATTGCATCTTTTACCTTTCATTACCCTCTAACTGAACTTTAGCATCTCTTTCCATCATGCTTGTGAGCAACAAGCCACAGTAGTTTTGGCAATACCTGTTACTTTATCCCAAACGGAAGTCACAGATTTTCATCTCTCATTTATAATCTTTGCAGATATATCAGTATATCATTTTATTGATAATGAGACATTGGGAAAAAGACAATGTACACTTATCGCTACTTTAAAATTGCACGAATTTTAAGATCCATTTCTAGATCTTATTTAATGCATTAATAAAGAAGCACACATATCAATATCACAAATGTGGTTTACTATTATAATAACTAAATTTCAGTATCATTGTTTTTCTTTGTAATCCTATACATTGCATTTTAAGACCTTAAAACATTATTCTGAGAAGGAAACCAGGCTTCACGAGGCTGTTAGAGGTGAACATGGCAAGAAAGAAAGGTTAAGAACCTCTGTGTTTCTTTAAAAGGATCTACAAGCCCTTTGATGTCCCACTCACTGCCTGCCTCTGCCTTCCCGCTCTCTTGCCCCAGTGCACTTCCAGTGAGTAGGCTCCAGACCGTACTCTGCCTTGTCACCTCTGAGCATCATAACTGCAGTTTTCTCTGCAAGTTCTATATAGATCTGCCTTTCCATCTCGATCACTCACTGGCAGTGAGAACTTAGGCAAAGTACTTAAATGTCACTGTACCTAAATTTCCTCATCTGTACAGTGGGGATAATGGTAGTGCCCACCCCATAACATTGAGAGATGCATCTACAGTGCTTGATGTATATTACAGGCCCAATAAATGGTGGAAAATATGTGCTTGACCTCTCTACATGTACTGCTTTCCCCCTCCTGCCTAACTGTTGTTCATCCTTTAATCCAACTGAGACACTACCTCTTTGGGAGGTGCTTGCTCCACAGATATTTATTGAGTGAGAGGTTATGTGATGTGAACTTCATGAAAGCTAGAATCTGGCCTATCTCTCCATCACGGTATCCTCAGGGCCTCGCACAGTACTCAAGGAAAGAGTTCTTACCTGCTCAGTGACTGCAGCCAACTCCCTGTTTCTGCCCTTGGCCCCTGATAATTTCGCTCCACACCACAGCCAGAGATGGTCTATGGAAACCTAAGTCAGTTCATGTCCCTCCTCTGCTCAGTCCTCCTGGGGCTCCTAATCTTCCTCAAAGCCCAGGTCCTCCTGCTGGCCCACATGTGGGGGCCCTCTGTGATCTCACCCCCATGAGTTCTCCATCTCTGTTTCTCCCCAGTTGTAAACCCACCAGGCAGCTCCTGCCTCAGGGCCTTTGCACATGCTCTTCCTGCTGCCTGGAAGGCTCTCTCAGATAGCAGCTTGGCTCACTTCCTCACCCAAATCTCTGTTCATCCGTGAAGCCCTCCCTGTCCACCTTCATACAGAGATCTTCCAGCACCCCCCAACTCCCTCCTCTGGCTTTTTCTGTTTTTTGTTTGTTTGTTTTTTTTCATGTATTTTCTGTTAACCAATTTTATACTTTGTGTGTGTGTGAGAGAGAGAGAGAGAGAGATCTCTCGACCAACTAGAACATAAGCTGCATGAAGACAGGAATATTTGAGTAGGTTGTTCAGTGTCTAGAGCACCTGGTTGCTAATAGGCATTCTGCATTTAGTTGAATGAATGTCCACCAGGCCAGGCATCCCCAATGTTTTGGCTTAAAAAATGCGATCAGCGTAAAAAGTTCCCTTCTCTCTCTTTTGCAGCATTTAGCACACAGCTGGGCACACAGTAGACACTCATTAAATTGTGCAATCACATTACACTTAGACTTGCCTGTTCAGCATCGAGGGTAAGACGGGGGGCCCTGAAGCCAGATGCCCTGAGTCCTTGTCCCCAACTCTGTTGCTTAATAGCTGTCTGACTCTGTCCAAGTTATTTTATCTTTCTTTGATTTTTCTTCTTCTGTAAATGGAGATAATAGTGATCCCTCTAATGGGGTTGCTGGGAAGATTCATACATGTCAGTTGCTTAAGATAGTGCCTGGCACACAACAGATGTTGTCATCGATATTGTTTCCTCTATAAATACCTCAATTTTCATCTTTCGACAGGTGCCGCAAATAACCAGTTGCCAGCCTCCCACCCGAGCCTCAGGTACGTACACTGTGGGCTCGAGTTTTCTTTTCACCCATTCAACTCACATTGATCCCCTGCGTGTGCCAACTGCCAGGCTAGAGCCCTCTGTTCACATCCAAGTGAGCGAAGACACACATAGTCCCTGCACGCATGGGGGCAGTCTGGGATCCGGCGAGAAGTGAGGATCTTGTGTGTGTATGTCGTAGGCTTAAGGTGGACCAGCACGAACAAGACGGCAACGAGCTGCAGACCACGCCTGAATTCCGAGCCCACGTGGCCAAGAAACTGGGAGCCCTACTGGACAGGTAACCAAAAGCGTACTTTCTTGGTAATTCAAACAGCCACGGCCCACATCAGCCAGGAGTTCAGCGTGTCTAGGCGCAGGCACCGTGGCAAGCACGTGGCATGCATCACCTCCCTGCATTCAAAAACCACACATCACGGTAGGTCCATGCCCACGCTCTGAACCTCCGTGAAGCATGAGCTCATTCCTGCCACAAGAGGGCAAGGAAGGGTCAAGTTCTTCTGTCTTGGGTGCCTTCTGTGTCCCAGGCAGGGCACCAGTTCTCTGTCTCACAGTCTCAGCACAGGTTGAAAATACAGTCTGTAAAAGACTCAGGTCGGCGTTCCTAAAGTAAGAGCCAAGGAACACCACCTGTTTGAGTCCATTCGGGCTGCCAGAACACAATACCATACATACCCTGGGTAGCTTACAAACAACAGAAATTTATATCTCACGTTTTGGAGGCCAAGTCCAAGTTCAAGGCAGCAGCAGATTCAGAGTCTAGCGAGGGCCTCTTCCCGGTTCATCGATGGCACCTTCTCACATCCATCCGCTGTATCCTCACATGGCGGAGGGGGCTAGAGGTCTCTCAGACTTCTTTTATAAGGTCACTGATCCCAGTCATGAGAGTTCCACCCTCATGACCTCTTATGCCCCCCCCACCCCACCTTTTAATACCTTGAGGATAAGGATTTCAATATAAGAATTTAGGGGCCGGGTACGGTGGCTCACGCCTGTAATCCCAGCACTCTGGGAGGCTGAGGCAGGTGGATTGTTTGAGCTCAGGAGTTCGATACTAGCCTGAGCAAGAGCGAGATTTCATCTCTACTAAAAATAGAAAGAAATTAATTGGCCAACTAAAAATATATAGGAAAAAAAATTAGCTGGGCATGGTGGCACATGCCTGTAGTCCCAGCTACTTGGGAGGCTGAGGCAGGAGGATCGCTTGAGCCCAGGAGTTTGAGGTTGCTGTGAGCTAGGCTGATGCCACGGCACTCTAGCCCAGGCAAGAGAGCGAGACTCTGTCTCAAAAAAAAAAAAAAAAAAAAATTATTCCCTAGAATGTCATCCTAAATCAAG
>CAUYRT010021166.1:0-11501 GCA_963574885.1 Lepilemur ruficaudatus
TCACAGCAACCTCAAACTCCTGGGCTCAAGAGATCCTCCTGCCTCAGCCTCCCAAGCAGCTGGGACTACAGGCATGCACCAGGCTAATTTTTTCTATGTATTTTTAGTTGTCCGACTAATTTGTTTCTCTTTTTAGTAGAGACAGGTTCTCACTCTTGTTCAGGCTGGTCTTGAACTCCTGACCTTGAGCGATCCATCCGCCTCCGCCTCCCAGAGTGCTAGGATGACAGGCGTGAGCCACCGCGCCCGGCCCACATCACACTTTCTTACTGGGAGAGCAGAGAGGACAGCAGGCTGTGGGGTGCAGACCAGAGGGCTGGCTGGGACCCAATCCAAGGGGCACCCCCTCCACTCCAAAACCAGGCGGGCTGTGGTCTCACCAGATGCTGCCAAGCCACGGAGCAGGGTGGCACTAATGCCCGGCCTCCCAACCGCTCCTCAGTTTTGGCAATCAAGGGACAATCATGATCAAGTGCTCCTTGTGGAAACCAATGTATGGAACTCATTACTCGCCTTCCTGCCAAACAGGGCACACCCAGCTGCCTCCCTCCACTACTCCCTCTGCCCGCCTGAGCCCCGGCCAGCCGAGAAAGCCCAGCTCAAACGCCACGGCCACAATTCCCCCAGCCTTTCTGGGAACCCCTCAGGAGAGGGTACACCTCTCTTTTGTCACTTACTCCCTACCTAGGATGGGGGTTGCAATGCTCTGAATGTTTGTGTCCCCCCCCTAGAATTCTTATGTAGAAATCCTCATCCCTAAGGTGACGGTATTAGGAGGTGGGGCCTTTGGGAGGCGAATAGGTGATGAGGGTGGAGCCCTCAGGGGTGGGATTTGTGCCCTTATAAAAGGGGCCGGAGAGAACTCTCTGGTTCTCCTCCTGCACATGAAAACGCAGCAAGCTGTCGGCCTGCAGCCCAGGAGAGGCCTGCACCAGGACCCGACATGCTGGTGCCCTGATCTCAGACGCCGGCCTGCACAACTGTGAGAAATGCATTTCTGTTTTTAGGCAACCCAGTCTCTGACGTTCTGTTATAGTAGCTGGAACAGATGAAGAAGGGTTGCCATGTGCCGCCCCAGGAGACAGGTTCCCTCCTGGTTTCTGCTTGTACGCTGCCCCCCCATCGCCGTCCTCTCCCTCCATCCACACCCCCCACCTGCTGCATGACGGGCCAGGGTCTGTTCCCATCAGGGTCTGCCGCGGGAAGGGGCTGGGGTCCCCCTCCCAGGGGATATTGGTGCCTGTGTTAAGTTTCCTGAGGCTGCCACAACAAAGTACCGCCATTTGGGTGGCTGGCTTAAGATAACAGAAATTTATTCTCTCGCAATTCAGGAAGCCAGAAGTCTGAAATCACAGTGTTGCTGGGCTGATTCCTTCTGAGGCTGTCGGGGAGAATCCGTCCCAGGCCCCTCTCCCGGCTTCTGCTGGTGCCGGCGGCACCGGTGTTCCTTGACTTGCAGATTCGAGATGCACGCTAGTACCTGTCTCTGTTGTCACTTGCCTTCTCTCTGTGTCTTTGTCCACTTCTTATAACGACACTAGTCATTGGATTAGGGCCTAGCCCACTTCAGCATGCCCTCAACTTGACTAATCTGCAAAGATCCTATTTCCAAGTAGGAAAATACCCCGTTTCCAAATAAGGTCACCTCCACAGGTACTAGGGCTGAGGATTTGAATGTATCTTTTTAGGGGGGATGCAATTGAACCCGTAACAGTGCACAGGTAAGGAAAAGTTTGGAAAGAGCCAGGCCAGAGGTGCCAGAGGCCATGCATGTCCCCTAGTTTCCTGTCCTTATCTGAGTTACAGGACCCTGGCCCTTGCGCAAGTCAGCAAATACTGCTGCCACCACCCCGAGCCCTTGCCCCCACTCCTGCCAGGTCTGCATGCCTGCCTCTGTTTCCCCAGGCTTAAGGGTGGGAAAAATCCCTGTAGGTCCCCTGAGACCAGGTTGGAAATTTTCAGAAGGCAATTAATGAGTTAGGAACTAAAGGGAAAGCAGGCTGGGCACGGTGACTCATCCTGTAATCCACTGCTTTGGGAGGCCAAGGCCAGCCTGGGCAACATAGCAAGGCCCCAACTCTACAAAAAATAAAAAACTTATCCAGGCATGGTGGTGCATCCCTGTAGTACCAGCTACTTGGGAGTCTAAGGTGGGAGGATCACTTGAGCCCAGGAATTCAAACGTTGCAGTGACCTGTGACCATGCCACGGCACTCCAGCCTGGGTGACAGAGCAAGACTATCTCTAAAAAAAAAAAAAAAAAAAGGAAAGACAAAAGCACAAATAAGAGGAAACGGCATGGATGGCTATACAGAGCAAAACTCATATCCAGATTTGCTTGCTGGACCCACTGAGCAGGCCCCTGGACCCCTGACCTGGTTTTCGTTTTTTTGAAGTTCTTTTTCAAAACAGCGGGAGGATCGCTCAAGATCAGGAGTTCGAAACCAGCCTGAGCAAGAGCGAGACCCCATCTCTACTAAAAATAGAAAGAGATTAATTGGCCAACTAAAATATATAGACAAATTGCCCGGGCATGGTGGCGCATGCCTGTAGTCCCAGCTACTCAGGAGGCTGAGGCAGAAGGATCATGTGAGCCCAGGAGTTTGAGGTTGTTGTGAGCTAGGCTGACACCACAGCACTGTAGCCCAGGCAACAGAGTGAGACTGTCTCAAAAAAAAAAAAAAAGTTTTAAATTTACATAGAAGTTACCACAATGGTCCAGAATCCCCATATACCCGACACCTAAGCTCCCCTTTGGTGAACATCTTACACTCACAAGGCACATGCATCACAATTAAAGAACCCACACTGACACATTCTTATTAACTATATTCCATAATATCTTGACATCTCCCTAGTTTCTCCCTAGTGTCCTTTTCTATTTCAGGATCCCATGGAGGGTCCCTCATTCCATTTAGTCATTGTGTCTCCTTAGACTCCTCTTGGCTGGGACCGTTTCTCACACTTTCCTCGTTTCTGATGACCCCGACAGCTTTGAGGGGAACTGGTCAGGTGTTTTGCAGATTGTCCCTCAACTGGGATTTGTTTTTCTCATGATTGGGGTGACTGTTTTTGGAGAGGAAGATCATGTCATGCCACATCACGTCAAGAGCACGTGCCATCCCGGGACTCATTACTCTCCACGTTGACCTTGATCACCTGGCTGAGGCCCTTTGGGGTATGCACCGCCCACAGGTAAGGAGTGGGAAGTTAAGTATCCTCGAAAATTATTTGGAATTCTTCTGAGCGGGAAATGTGTCTGTTCTCCCTACTTGGTCATTTACCCAGTTATTTACGTCAGCATGGACTCATGGATGTTTATTTTATACTTTGGGATATAACCCAATCCTACTTTGTTTGGTTGCCATTCTATTTTTTAAAAAATTTAACCTTATTCAGGTAGAATTTACATACAATAAAATGCACCGTTTTAAGTGCATAATTGGATGAGTCTTAAAAACGCCTCCACTTGTAGCCCCAGCCACAGCGCAGGTGCCCATGAGTGTCCAGGGACCGGAACTAAATTCCTCAGACAGGGGCCTTGGAGGATGACGTCAACTTCCCATTTCGGGTCTAGAAAAGTCCAATTTCCCCACCAGGGGTAAACAGAGTCGCTAAGGGGCAAAAACATACATATATCAGCAGTTATTTTTCTCTGCAGTCAGCAGCTCAGGAACTTTGCTCACGGTGACAGGGAGGGATCTGGAGCATAAAGCTGCTGGTGTGACCCAGCTGGGCGCGCCCAGCCCCTCCGGAGCCCCAGCCTGGCCAAGGGGAGGGTGCAGCCTTTCCAGCCCCCTCCCGATGTGCCCCTCGAGTGCCTGCCCGCACCCCCCCTTTTCACACCCTTTAAGCGGCACCCTCCCCTGGGACGGCTCAGAGGGCCCAGGAGGGCCCAGAGACCGCCCCGCGCAGTCTGGGCTGGGGCCGGGCGCCGCTGAGGGGCGGGCCGAGCTGGGGACCGGAGGGGGCCGGACCCTTGGCCGTGTCCTCGGGGGCGGCGCTGCGGCGTGAACGGTCCGGGTCCCTCCCAGGCGGGAGCAGAGGCGCGGCGCCCTGGGCGGCCGCTGAGCCATGGACAGCAGCGGGCCCTTCAGCTGCCCCATCTGCCTGGAGCCGCTCCGGGAGCCGGTGACACTGCCCTGCGGCCACAACTTCTGTCTCGCCTGCCTGGGTGCGCTCTGGCCGCATCGCGGCGCGGGTGGCGCCGGCGGGCCCGGGGGCGCGGCCCGCTGCCCGCTGTGCCAAGAGCCCTTTCCCGACGGCCTGCAGCTCCGCAAGAACCACACGCTGTCCGAGCTGCTGCAGCTGCGCCAGGGCTCGGGCCCCGGGCCTGGGCCCGGGCCCGCCCCGACCCCGGCCCTGGAGCCCTCGGCGCCCAGCGCGCCGCCCAGCACCCCGGAGCCGTCGGCTCCCTGCGCGCCCGAGCCGTGGCCAGAGGGCGAAGAGCCGGTGCGCTGCGACGCGTGCCCCGAGGGCGCCGCCCTGCCCGCCGCCCTCTCCTGCCTCTCCTGCCTCGCCTCCTTCTGCCCCGCGCACCTGGGCCCGCACGAGCGCAGCCCCGCGCTGCGCGGGCACCGCCTGGTGCCGCCGCTGCGCCGGCTGGAGGAGAGCCTGTGTCCGCGCCACCTGCGGCCGCTCGAGCGCTTCTGCCGCGCCGAGCGCGTGTGCCTGTGCGAGGCCTGCGCCGCCCAGGAGCACCGTGGCCACGAGCTCGTGCCGCTGGAGCAGGAGCGCGCGCTCCAGGAGGTGGGGCGCGGGCAGGGCTGCAGGCAGGGGCGGGTGACCACCGCGCGAGCGGGCTGAGGGCCTTGGATCCCCCACCCTCTCCTGGCTGGGTCTTAATTTCCTCCTCTAACCTGAGGGATTATGCGGTCCCTTCCTGCCTTGACAATGTCATCCGCTTGCGGTAGTGGAGCTGGGAAGGGGAAAGGAGGAACCAGCGAGATCGGGAAAAGAACCGAAGGGCGAGCAGGGGGCCCTGAAGCTGGGCCAGGGTCCCTAAGGCGGGCGGAAGCCGGGTTAGGCCCGTGGAGTCCCGGCCGCCGGTTCCGGAAGCGCGGCTGATGCGTCCGCAGGGCTCTTGCCGGTCCCAGCTCAGATTCACCCTGCGCTGAGGCGGCGGCTTAGAATGGGTGTGGCTGGCGACAGAACTGCGACGGAGGGCGGACCGGGCACACAGATCCCCTCTGTCCAGCTGCTCCGGGGGCCGTGGTGGGAGCATGTGCGCAGCGTCCCTCTACCTTCCGCCTCCAGTTTCCTTTGGCCTCCAGCCCAGTGTTGGCGCCTCTGGCCTTGGGATTTTCCGTCTCTCCTGCCTGGAGCAGTGACTCATAAGACCTAGGGGATTTGCCCGGAATCCCCTTTTTTCAGGCTTGGATAGGGGAGGCAGCCTCTTTGGGGACAGTCATTTCCAGGACAGTTAAATGCCCTCTTGTGCAGTCACACTCCTCCTCCCCTACTGGAAGTTCTCAAACTCACAGAGCAACATTGAGACCCCGGAGGGCCCTGTAGTAGCTCTGCTGGTCAGAGAGGGCGGCGGATACCCGGTCAGCCTGTGCTCCCACCAGGCACTTGGGAACGGCTCCAGCCTGGGCTGGAGGCACCTCTGGCATATTACCGGACATCATGACCACTCCCAGGCCTACCCATGCACAGATAGCACTCCCTGGTTGCCCTTCTCCTCTCCCCTGGGGGAGGCCTGGGACCCCGGTGCAGGGTTGCAGCCTCTGCCAGACTCCATACTCACGGGGGTGTCATCCACAGGCTGAGCAGCCCAAAGTCCTGAGCGCCGTGGATGACCGCATGGACGAGCTGGGTGCCAGCATTGCACAGTCCCGGCGCACAGTGGCCCTCATCAAGGTCAGATTCTACCTGCCATCCCCACCCCCAGTCCCTGTCCTCTTCTGCACGGGCTCCTGGCAGCGTGAGCTTTCAGCGTGGTACGACCCACTCCAAGCAAGCCTGTGCTCAGGGCACTGCCTGTCCCCACTAACATGAGTGTCACAGATCCAGGGCAGGCTGAGGCTGGCCTCTCTATCCCCCCAAGAGGGCAGGGTGGGAAGGTAGGGTCAGAGAAGGATGGGGCCACATCCAGGACTGTCCTTTGTCCTCATCACTGCCCCCACTGTCCTGTGCAGAGTGCAGCCGTGGCAGAGCGTGAGAGGGTGAGCCGGCTGTTTGCGGAGGCCACGGCCACCCTGCAGGGCTTCCAGACGGAGGTGCTGGGCTTCATCGAGGAGGGGGTGGCTGCCATGCTGGGCCGCTCCCAGGGTGACCTGCGGCGACAGGAAGAACAGCGCAGCCGCCTGAGCCGGGCCCGCCACAACCTCAGTCAGGTCCCCGAGGCTGACTCAGTCAGTTTCCTGCAGGTGAGGGCTGCTCTGGGGGCCACAGAGGGAACAGGGGTGAGGGGAAGGGGTGGGAGGAGGGGCAGTGGGTGCCTAGCCTTCCAGGCCATGCCAGCCTCCTGGCAGAGCTGTCTGCCCCCCACCAGGAGGAGTTGCGGCCAGCAGAGCTTGAACAGGCATTTGTCTGGCACAGGAGCTGCTGGAACTAAGGCTGGTCCTGGAGGAGGGGTGCGGCCCTGGGCCTGGCCCCCCGAGGGAGCTTAGTTTCACCAAGTCATCCCAAGCAGTCCGGACAGTGAGAGACGTGCTGGCCGAGGCCTGCGCCAGCCAGTGGAAGCAGCTGCGGGGGCTGGACAGCGATGAAGACGGGCTGCAGAAGCTGGGCTCGGAAGGTGGGCCCCCCCAGATGACTCACCCTCTCCCTGTCTCCCGCACGGGCCCCCAGGCCTGGTGCCCCTCCAGGAGTGGAGGAGGAAAACGGTGCCTGGCACAGGGAGGGACCCAAATCCTGCCAGCAAGTGGAGCCGCCACCCTGTGGTGGCCAGTCAGCCCCTTTGGCCACAGTCTAGTGGGCAGAGGGGCTTCTCCCAGCGCACCCTCTAGCTTCAGCGGGGCTGAGGCCCAGGGAGCAGTGGGCAAGGTGCAAAACTCAGGCACCAGGTGGGGCGTGAGCATGGGGTCCCCTATTTGAGTGTGTGCCTGTCACCAGGTGGCTCGGGACTCTAGGAGAAGGGGGAGGAGGAATTGCAACCACAGGTTCCGAGGAGCCGTCTGGGGGGCCACTCCTCACTGTCTCCTCTGCTTCAGCCGATGCCGAGTCCCAGGACCCCGACAGCACCAACCACCTGGAGAGTGAAGCTCCCCGGGACTATTTCCTCAAGTGTAAGTGAACACCTGGGCCCTCCTCTCCTGTCAGGTTGGTCCCTGGAGCAGGCCAGGCCCCAGCAGGGCCCTGGCACAAGAGGGTTTGGAGTCCCCTCCGTAGTTCGGGGGTGAACTAGGGCAGCTCCTGGGGTGGTCTCCAGTGGCACGGAGTTATGCTGGTTGGGAAGGAGGGAGAGGCTGAGTTTTGGGGAGGTGCCACCTAGGGGAGGAGCCGTCCCAGCTGAGCCTGGTCCTGAGCCCTGCCCTCTCTCCTGTCCCTGGGATCAGTCGCCTACATCGTGGACCTGGACAGTGACACAGCAGACAAGTTCCTGCAGCTGTTTGGAACCAAAGGTGTCAAGAGGGTGCTGTGTCCCATCAACTACCCCGAGTCGCCCACCCGCTTCACCCACTGTGAGCAGGTGCTGGGCGAGGGTGCCCTGGACCGGGGCACCTACTACTGGGAGGTGGAGATCATCGAGGGCTGGGTCAGCGTGGGCGTCATGGCCGAAGGCTTCTCCCCCCAGGAGCCCTATGACCGGGGCCGGCTGGGCCGCAACGCCCACTCCTGCTGCCTGCAGTGGAACGGGCGCAGCTTCTCCGTCTGGTTCCACGGGCTGGAGGCGCCCCTGCCCCAGCCCTTCTCACCCACAGTGGGCATCTGCCTGGAATACGCCGACCGCGCCCTGGCCTTCTACGCCGTGCGGGACGGCAAGATGAGCCTCCTGCGGAGGCTGAAGGCCTCCCGACCCCGCCGGAGTGGCACCCTGGCCTCCCCCACTGACCCCTTCCAGAGCCGCCTGGACAGCCACTTTGCGGGGCTCTTTGCACACAGGCTCAAGCCTGCCTTCTTCCTGGAGAGCGTGGACGCCCATCTGCAGATCGGGCCCCTCAAGAAGTCCTGCATATCCGTGCTGAAGAGGAGGTGATGCTGGTCTCGGCCCTCCCGCGGCAGTGTCGGCTCCGGGAAGCTGGCTCCTCTCGGCCCTTGTCCTCCCCAGGGAAGGCACCAGCCTTGGAGTCCCACACTCCTTGCCTTCTCATTTCTAGAGGCCTCCACCTTCGAAACACTTGGCCTTCCGCCTCTCAGAAAGGATCCCCCCCCTCCAGCCCTGTTCCCCGGCAGGCCTGGACAGATCCAAGCTACTCCGACCCCTTCTTTTCCAGGTTTCTAGAACAGTGCCTGGTGTGTAGTGGGTGCACAATAAACATTGTTGACTGCCGGCTCCTTTCCATCCTTCTCCACCCACTGAGGATTCCCAAGACTTCTCATATTTCCAGAGACCCTGGTCCCAGGATTCCTGTTGGGAGGGAGAGCCCTGGGGCTGAAATGGTGCTGCACCTTGGGGCACCCTCCCCACTCCCTGGTTTCAGGCAGGGGCAGCCAGAGGTGGCGACTCCCACCATGTCCTGGCCTACCTGGCTGCTCGAGTACTTGGGCTGGCTTGGCTCCCACCTGAGCTATTTTCATCCTCAGTGCCACAGCTTAGCTCTGGACCTGCCTTTTGTTTGAGCCCAGAACTAAATGCAGACATCACAGCCCTAGGAGCAGGGCAGGACTCCTGGGTGGGGCAAGGGAGTCTGAGATTTGGAGCCTCTTTCACACACACCCCTTCTCAGCCTAGGGAGGGCCTTGGCTGAGACCCCCCAGGGTGTGGCTGGAGCTGAAAACATCTTCAATAAAGGGACCTAAGTCCTGCTCCTGGCCCTGTGCCCCAGGAGAGCCTCGGCCTTTCTTCTGGGGGGCCCAGAGCCCTCTGCTGTCTCAGAACGGTAGCCAGGCCCGGGATGCCCTGAGGCTACAGGGCCAGTGTGTTTGCAGGCCAGCTCCCTCCTTCTCTGTGGCCCAGGTGCACCCCCAGGGCAGGGGCACAAGGAGAGGCCTCTCAGACAGCGCCTCAAGGTCTGGCTCAAGGTCTGGCGGGACCGTGGGTGAGTTATGCAGCCAGACAGCAAGGCCATACAAGTCCAGCCCCAGCCCCTGGCAGCTAAAAATAGCCCCTCCCGGGGAGCCTGCTTTAGGCCCAGCAGCCAGGATGTTGTTTTTCCGGGTGGGGCCTCCTTGCTCCCAATGTTTTCAACACGGTTCCCTTGGTAGCCACAGGTCCCCCCGCCCCCCCTGCTCACCCTGTGAGGGGGCTGGTAGGGCAGGCCCTCCTGGCCTGCTGTGAGCCTCCCCCGCAGCACAGGGCCCCTCCTACCCCCTCCTCCCATCCCCCTCCACCTGCTGGCTCATCTCCTCCCCCAGCTTGGCACTCTCCACCCCACAGGCTGTCCTTGCCAGGGAACCCTCTGGACCCCAACCCTCCGGGAGCCTTGGCATGTCCTGGAACATGAGCTGGACAGACCTGGTACTTCCTCGGTAGAATTGGGGCCTGACTGGTCATGTCTGTGTCCACAGCCACAGCCACTCAGCGAATGTGCCACCTGCAGTGATTTCCAGCTTCCAAAGACTTGCATGGGGCTTTGTGACACAAGCATCTTAATCCCAAATCCCAGCATTACAGCTTTACAGCTCAGAGCCAGGACTGGCTTGCTCACAGCTGCACAGGTAGCAAGGGGCTGGCTCCTCAAACCCCAAGTTTTGTTGCAGAATCCTGAGTCTGGAATGTTACCTACAGCCCTGTACTTCCTCTGTGACTCTAGGATAATGCTAAAGCTGGGAGGGAGGGAGCGCGCACGTGTGTGTGTGTGTGTGTGTGTGTGTGTGTGTGTGTGTGTGACTGTGCGTCTGCCTAGGTGCATGCCCGTGTATGTGCACGTGACTCCGGCCCGGTGACTTTTCCAACAATGCCCTGAGAAGATGTAGGAGGAGGAACACCGAGGCAGAGTGGGCTGGAGGAAACCGGAGGTGGGTCCCCCTCAGCACCCCACCAACAATTTAGAAGATTTTATCTGTTTTATTCAAGGTTGCTTGAAACAAAAGAAACTGCCAGAAAGAAAAAAAATTAGAAAACCACCAATCTAGTCTCAACTTCCTCCTCCCACTACTATATCCAGATGGAGAAACTGAGGCACAGAGACATTGAGAAGCCGCCCGAGGTTACCTGCTTTCTCCAACTGCATGGCTTAGGTGTGTCCCGCACTCAGAAATGTCTAAGCACGCACATGCACACTCACACACGCACAGCCCTGCTTCCCAGCACTATTCTGTGTCAGAGCTGCCACAGGCTGGGCCCCAGTTCCCACGGGCACCAGAGCCCTTGGCAGAGCTGCCTGAGGGTCCCTGGTCTCAGAAGTTCCTGCCGAACCCCGGACAATGGTGGAGGGGTGAGGGGTTTTCTGAGCCTATGGTGCTTTAGCCAAATCTGGCTCCTCGGGGCAGGCGGGGAGCCAACCTCCGCTTGAGCTTTGTTTCTGTGGGAAAGGGACCGCCAGCGAGCCCGCCCACCGCCTGAGAAAGGGACTGCAGCGTCACTCCCCTCTGGCAGCTGCTCACTGCCGGTCCTGCACCTCTCGCCTCCCCGCGCTCCAGGAGGAAAGGGGCCCCAGTCCTCTTCCCTCCCTTTTCACCCTCTTCTGCCCCTCCCAAGGCCCAAGGAACACTCCCAAAAGGATTCCTCGACCTCGCCCTTGCTGGGCAGAGAGGGCAAGGCTGGACCCCAGGCTGGCTAAACCCAGGCCTGGCCAGGAAGATGGGGCTGAACTATATGCTACGGTTTTTCCATCTGCTAACAGAGATGGCTGCTGAGTGACTTACGGGTGGACGGCGTGACAGCGTGGATGTGCTGGACAATGAGATGATTCACGGGCCCGGGTGGGACAGAGCAGGACAGCACTAGATTTCATCACATTACTTAGAACGGCATATAATTTAAAACTTATGAATTGTTTATTTCTGGAATTTTCCATTTAACATTTTTGGACTGCAGCGGACCGTGGGTAATTAAAACCTTGAAAAGGGAAACCGGGAATAACAGGGGGCTACCGTGGCACTTAGCTGCAGGGTCTGTGTCCCCTCAGCCTCACACACAACACACGTGTTCCCATTTGATGCCAACATTCAAAATCTGGAAGACAGGTCGTTCCCCGTCCGCACAGTGAGATCTTTTGGAAGGTGCAGGAGGCCCCGGGTAGTCCTCACGGGCTTCACTTTGGGTATTTTTTTTTTCCAGCATATTGTGGGGGTACAAGTGTTAAGGTTATATATATTGCCCTTGCCCTCCCTCCTCCCTCGAGTCAGAGCTTCAAGCGTGACCATCCCCCAGATGGTGCACATCACACTCATTATGTATGTATATATCCATCCCCTCCTCCCCGCTCCCATCTACCTGACACCCGATAAAC
>CAUYRT010021167.1:0-11059 GCA_963574885.1 Lepilemur ruficaudatus
GAAACTTTTCAAAAGAAGATAGACTAATGGCCAACAAACAGGAAAAATGCTCAACATCTCTAATCATCAGGGAAATGCAAATCAAAACCACAATGAGATATCACTTATCTCCAGTGAGAATGGCCTTTATCAAAAAGTCCCGAAATAATAAATGTTGGCATGGATGTGGAGAGATAGGAACACTCCTACACTACTGGTGGGACTGCAAACTAGTGTAACCTCTGTGGGAAGCAACCTGAAGATACCTGTAAGTGATACAAGTAGATCTACCATTTGATCCATCAATCCCACTACTGGGCATCTACCCAAAAGAACAAAAGACACTCTATAAAAAAGACATCTGCACTCGAATGTTTATAGCAGCACAATTCACAATTGCAAAGATGTGGAAACAACCCAAGTGCCCATCAATTCATGAGTGGATTAATAAAATGTGGTGTATGTATACCATGGAGTACTATTCAGCTATAAGAAGCAATGGTGATATAGCACCTCTTGTATTTTCCTGGATAGAGCTGGAACCCATTCTACTAAGTGAAGTATCCCAAGAATGAATAAACAAGCACCACATGTACTCACCAGCAAATTGGTATTAACTGATTAACACCTAAGTGCACATATAGGAATAACATTTATCAGCCATCAGGCAGATGGGAGTGGGGAGGAGAGGATGGGTATATACATACATAATGAGTGCAATGCGCACTGTCTGGGGGATGGACACGCTTGAAGCTCTGACTCTTGGGGGAAAGAGGGAGAAAGGCAACACATGTAACCTAAACATTCGTATACCCATAATATGCTGAAATAAAAAAATAAATAAAAATAAAATATAAAAACTATATATTCACTATATGGCTGTGTGTTTGTCTTATTTTTAATCTATTCTCATTATTTTATCAGTTTTTTGAAGTCCTTTTTTTTTTTTTTTGGATTTCAGCATATTATGGGGGTACAAACATTTTGGTTACATACAATGCCTTGAAGTATTTGTTTTGATCTATCCAGTGCATGTGTAATGTCGGTGTCATCATTCCTATCCTCAATATGTTTTCAAAGAAAGGGTCGTGTATAATGGGTCATAATGGAGGTAATATTTAAAATATTAGTGCCTAGGATTTTGCATTTTTCTCCCATATCTTTTATTTTTCCTAGCACCATTTATCACTTGGGACATGGAAAATGTAGAAGAGTATATGTTAACTCTTGAAAAAGAAAGAGGGATGATAAGCTTTAGAACATGAACGGGCAGTAAAAAAAGCCATTTTCTTGAGGGGAAGGGAAAAAAGGGAGCACGGAAGGTATAGGGTTGAGAAATACAACCAATGAGATAGATGTATCCTCCTCTTTTCTTTTTTAATATTTTAAAATTTCAAATATAAAGGTGGTAAAAATGTTTTTGTTCCATGGATAATTTGTATAAGGCTTACGGCGGGGCTTTTTTTTTTTTTTCACTAAAATTCATTATACTGGATCAGTAAATTTCACCCCTCCCTAACTCCTCTCAGACTCCCCCATCTTGTTTTTCAATGTCCTTTACATCTCTTTATACCCACGTGTGCCCATTATTTGGCTCCCAATTATTAGAGAGTACAGGTAGTGTTTGTTTCTCTATTTCTGAGATACTTCACTTAGGATGATAACGGTCTCCGTTTCCATCCATGTTGCTGCAAAAGACATTATTTCATTCCTTTTTATAGCTAAGTAGTACTTCATGGTGTATATATATATATATATATATATGTATATATATATATATATATACACACATATGCACACACACACCACATTGTCTTTATTCATTCATGAATTGATAGGCACTTAAGTTGATTTCACGTCTTTGGAATCGTCAATTGTGCTATGATAGACATTTGAACATAAGGTGTCTTTTTGATAAAATAACTTCTTTTCCTTTGGGTAGGTACCCAGCAGTGAGATTGCTGGACAGAATGGCTTCTTTGAGGAAACTCCATAATGTTTTCCATAGAGGATGCAATAACCTGCAGTCCCCCCAAAAGTGTATAAGCATTCCATTCTCTCTGCATGCACACCAGAATCTATTGTTTTTGGACTTTTTAATAATGGCCATTCTGATGGGGGTAAGGTAGCATTTCACTGTGGCTTTAATTTGCATTTCCTTGATAATTAGTGATGTTGAGCACTTTCTCATATATTTTGTTGGCTATTTGTCTGTCTTTTTTTGAAAATTTTGGTTCATGTCTTCTGTTCACTTTTTAATGCTTTTGTGGGTTTTTTTCTTGCTGATTTGTTTGAGTTCTTTTTAGATTCTGGATAGTAGCCTTTTATCAGATGTACAGTTGGTGAATATTTTCTCCTGTTCTGTAGGTTGTCTGTTAATTCTGTTGATTACTCCCTTTGCTGTGCACAAGCTTTTTAATTTAATTAAGTCCCATTTATGTATTGCTATATTTGCCTTTGAGGTCTTAATCATAAATTCTTTGGCTAGGACAATATCTAGATGAGTTTTTCCTACATTTTCTTCCAGATTTTTTATGATTTCATGCCTTACAATTAACTCTTTATCCACTTTGAATTAATTTTTGTATATGAAAAAAAATAGGGATCCTGTTTCAGTCTTCTGCCTGTGGCTATCCGGCTTTCCCAGCACCATTTATTGAGTAGAGCTTTGTTTCCTCAGTGTATGTTGTTCTCTCTTTTCTTTATATAACTTAAAAAGCACTTTTTAAAAATTGAAACAAAACAAAACAAGAATAACCACAAGAAAAACCCTCCAACTGGTTAGCTATGCACACTTAACCATTTGAATCATGCTGTAACTGGTAAAAATCAACCATATTTTTTGGATAAGTTATGGTAGGACTACTATCTTTCCTAGCCCACTGTTTATGTAATCTTTATTCTATAAATATTCAAATAACAGCCAAAGGTAATTATGTAGACTTTCCCTTCATTTTGTCATCACTTGATTCTTAGTTACTCTCTACTCACCTTGGGTTAATTCCTATTCTAATAATGAAGAAATTTCTCCAGTTTCCTAACTCCTCCATTTGTTTCTCAAACCTCCAATTTAGGTAGGAAGATGCTTTGGTGTAGCTACCAAGTAGTGGTAAAAATATCCATTATAATATTGACTTTATTATTTCTTCACAATTAGGAAAGACATATTGAAAGTTTGTATTAATGAGATATTAAGGGTAGGGATTTTTAAGGAGGAGATTTTAGGCTCAGGTACAGACTTTATGAGGTATGACCATATTTCATCATGATTAGTGCTTTCTAGTCCAGACTAAATGTATATTTATCCTTTCTCAAATATTTGGTTGCACTTTCTGGAAAGTTTGTGTAGATATACCTATAAAGAAAAGGGTAATTTATTTAAGACTAAATAAAATGATATTTAATTATGCTCCAGTCTAGCTTGAATGTTAAAATGTCATAGTTAATTCTGTTTAAGATAAAATAAAATTGAGAAAGTCATTATTATTTTGAAGAAAGACCGGGACATAGATTTATAGCGGAAAAGAAAACCATTAAGTAGATGAGATCAATATATGTCTAAAAGCATGAGGGATTCTTGTGACACCTTAAGAAAAGAAGTGACTTTAGCTATAGACATAAGGATTATAAATGTAATCTAAAGCCTTCTCATTTAATTGACAAAGAAAATCTAAAAGCCTTGAATGAGATAAGTATTACATCATGAATTGCAAAATGCCATATACTAACTTAAAAAGTGTCTGATACATAAGTGTATCCTTGATTAAACTGAAATTGAATGTCTCTTCTAAAATATATTATGGTTGTTTAAAAATCTTTCTTCAATTACTTATTCCATATTTCATGTTGGAAAATGATCATATGTTCAATTCAATTTGTGACTATATACATGTTTATATACTTTGGTAATTAAATTGTTGAATTAATCTTTAAATATTAACTTAATATTTCTTTCTGATTTTGAGCCTATTTAAATTTACCTACATTATGCCAAGTCTATTTAAGTTAATCTAAAAATTAATATGATTTATTGAATATTAAGTACTGCGTCCAACTCATCTATGTGTCAGACTCTTACTTACATGAGATCCAGATTATACCTACATTTCCTCCTGTTACTAAAATTATTTAAGTTTATGAAGTGCACTTGCTTTCACAGATTATTAATTGTCAGGGAATAAATTTTAAGGATATATTAGATTCTTTCGTTTGAGCTATGTCAATATTCATTGAAAATTACACCTTAAAAACCATAATTATCTTTTAAAACAAGAGCCTACCTTGAAAGAATATCAGTTTATGTTTTACACAAATAATAAAGAATAGTTAATGCTTGCTATACAGTTACAATAGAGACACAGGTATCAAGATCTAGAATTCTTGAGATGGTGGATCTTTTATGCTATTTTCTCTTCTAATGCTAAATATGGCTCTGCTAAATAGGTATTAATACATAATATATTCCCTAAGAAGGTTAGGCATTTGGCTAATTCAGCTAGCTCTCTCAGTCTTATGTTTTAAATTGATGAATTATCCTTCTGACATGAGTGAATTAAAATATGCCATTCAAATGCCTGTCTAGCTTCCAAGCTATGATTATGCTCATCATTAACTGCTTTATACATGTGGTAATTTTACTTTTGAAGTACATTTTAGTTTTCCGCATTTGTTGGCTATGGTATCTATGGGATTTTTTTACAGACGTATTTGTGATTATTTCAGTTTGGGAAATTAAATAAAATAATCAAGAGGCATCTTGAAAGCAAAGTCAAATGCTAAGAAATTAAACCCATGAGTGTTGATTTTTTTTTTATTTTTAAGAACTTTATTTTTATAGAGTAATTTTACATTCACAACAAAATAGAAAAGAAGGTACAGAGCTATCCCATATGCCCTCTGCCTCCACACAGGCACAGCCTTTTCCATTAATAGCATCCCCCAAAGAGTGGTGCATTTGTTGTAACTGATGACTCTACATTGACATGTTGTTATCACCCAAAGTTGTGATATCTCGTCGTTTTTATTTTCATTTCTTTTATGGTATATGTAAAGTATGTTTTTATATGCTTATTTGGCATCTGTAAATCATCTTTGGTGACGTGTCTGTTTAGCTCTTTTGGCCCATTTTTTAATCAGGTTGTTTGTTGTTGAATTTTAAGAGTTGTTTGTATATTTTTGAGTAACAGTTGTTTTTCAGATGTACCTTTTCCAAGTATGCTCTCCCAGTCTGTAGATTGTTTTGTTTTCTTTTGCAGAGAAGTTTTAAATTTCAGTCAAGTCCAGTTTATCAATTATTTTTTTCATGGAATATGCTTTTGCTGTTGTATTTAAACAGACATCACCACATTCGAGGTGTTCTAAGTTTTCTCCTATCTTATTTCCTAAGAGTTTTATAGTTTTCCATTTTCCTTAAGTCTATAAACCATTTTGAGTTAATTTTTATGAAGAGTGTAAGGTCTTTACCTAGATTCAATTTGTTTGCATGTGAATGTCTCATTGTTCCAGCATCATTTGTTGGAAAAGACTATTTTTACTTCATTGCATTGTCATTGATCTTTGTCAAAAATCAGTTTACTATACTTATCTGGGCCTACTTTTGGGCTCTTTATTGCATTGATTTATTTGTTTAGTCTTTCACCAGTGCAATTCTGTCTTGATTACTGCAGCTTTATATTAAATCCCGAAGTCAAGTGGTGCCAGTCCTCTAACTTTGTTCTTCTCCTTCAATATTTTCTTGCCTATTCTGAGTCTTATGCTTTTTCCTATAAATTTCACAGTAAGTTTATTGTACTCATAAAATAACTTGCTGAAATTTTATTTGCATTGCTTTGAATCTATAGGTCAAGTTGTGAAGAACTAACATTTTGACAATATTGAGTCTTCCTACCACATCCATGAAATACCTCTCCATTGATTGAAATGGTCCACTTGCTTTGTGATGGGTAGAGATTTATGAGGGATAATATGGCCTGGCATGGTGGCTCACTCCTGTAATCCTAGCACTTTGGGGAGGCTGAGGCAGAAGGATTGCTTGAGGCCAGGTGTTAGAAATTTGTGAGGAGACTCTACCAGAAACTTGAGTTAACCATGGTTATGGATTATGTCTGTTGTGTCATGCAACCTTGTTATTTAACAATGTGATAGGAGAGAATCTATACTTTAGAACTATTTTTTTTTCCTGGCATAGCCACTCGTATAAATTGTATGTATTTATTATTTTATCTGTTGCAAGATATGTTCTGAATATGCATCCAATTTGAAATCAAGGGGTAATAACATGGTAATGGGCAATAAGAAGCTATTCTTATATCAAGTCCATGACATATTAGTGACAGTGTAATTATTACAATTAACAAACAATTTTGCACAGAAAGATAGTGTCTTTTCTAAAAATAACTTTTAAAAGATCCCCTGGACCCATCGTTCTGGGTAACAATATGCTTACTAGGATTCCATTGAAATTAAACAATGTGTATAGAATATAAATTCAATCTAATAAAATAGTATACCACATTTGAAAATTATTTTAATAGAAAAATTCAAGAGCTTCTTAGATTATCATTTATTTATTATCTCTCCTGTTATCTCCTTATAGGTTTGATTACAATTTTCTTCAATGCTTACTTGGACAAGAAATATTTTGGATATATCCATCTAGTCCCCTCCCTCAAAATGGAGGAACTAGAGTAGACCCTTTTGCAAATTATTATGTACATCTGTGGGGTTTTTGACTTGCCTGTCTTAGCTTTTTCTAACTCAGATCTCAGGCAGAAAATGTGGTGGGTACTGTTTATGAAAACTGAAAAGTCTGCACAAACACACATACTTGTGGCAAAATATTATGAATGAATACTATGCAATACATAACCTAAGGACCCAAGGAAAAGCTAGGACAAATATCTGGGAAATGAAAACATTCAAAAGTATCTATGTGAACAGAAGATTTGAAAAAGAAAAGCAAATAAGCCCACACCCACAAGCAGGACAAGGCAAGACACATATCAGAAAAGACCTCAGAGAAACTAAAGCTTTCACACTGGACTGATTTTTAGAGTCAGAGCAAGAATATCCCAATATTGAAGTACTAGAATCTTCAATATAGAAGAGTCAAGCTGCAAAGACTAGTTTTTTGTTTTTTTTTTTTGGAATTCTTTTTTTTTCTTTCTTTCTTTTTTTTTATTGGGGGAAAACTACAAAGCATGTACAGTACAATGTTTACAGTCACAATTTGTAGTGAGCTGATTTCCCAAAATATATTACCACTCAAGTTGACTTATCTTGTTACATTCAAAAACCTACTCTGTCAAAGTAGACCATAGAGTACATACATAGTGCTCCAACTGTATCTACATACAACCAACATTCCTTTTTAAGTGTACAATTAAATGATTTTCAGTGAATTTACCGAGGTGTACAGTTAATCACATGAATTAGTTTTTGAGGAATTACTTTCCCCTATTGAGACCCCTAATTCTGCTCCCCAACTACTTTTCAAGCATATCCCACTCCTCCACAGTGACCCCCTTTCTCCACCTCCCCTCCCCAGCAGCTGCAGAACCCTTTGGTCAAAATCGAACTCAGAAACCCACCATGTAAAGGGGATGTGTCTGGGGAACTGCTCTGATGGAAGCAGAGTGAGGGCCCAGACCCTAAAATTCAGCTCTTCCCACTCTTCTCCCATGACTCAAGAAGCACAGTTTGAAAACCACAGGACAAGTGGAGTGCGAAGCTCTCCTTCTGTGGGTGAGGATCCAGACCAGGACACAGAACCAGCCACAAGCCGCTGGGTCCAGACGGTCCTTCCAGCACATGAGCAGCCTGAGCCGAGGGTGCTCATCAAATGCCGCACACTGGAGCTTCCTATGCAGGCGGAACTTTACGGGAGCCTCCGTTAGACATTGTCACGAAATGTGACCTGAAGAGACTCCTGTGCAGGACACCCTGCTGGCAACACCTGGGCAAATGGTGCAGAGGTTGCTTTCTCCTAGAACCATTTTGTAAGACATACGTTTCCATCTTGGCAAGCTCAGAAATGCACACCCAGGTGTTGTGCTCTGAAGTAGTTAATAAATTCAGAGGAATAACATCTCAGCGAGCATGAGTGCAGGTGGTCCCTGTGCAGCGGGAGATGGAAAGTGTGAGTGGCAGGACAGACTCATGGCAGGGGCGGGAAGGAGTTATATATACATGAAGTTTATATATCTATAAACTCTTGGGTGTATGGGAGTTTAATTATTTAATAGCTTTACTTTGCAAAGAATTCCATGTATCGGCACCCAGACTTTTCAAGTCTGAATATATATATATACACAGACACATATATTTATATAAAATACATGCATATATATATAATTTCCCAGTGAGTTTTATTTTAAAATAAAACATACATAATTGTTTATTTAAAACAATTCGAATGTGAATAAGTGCGCAGAAAAAAACCCTCACTCTTCATTATCTAACCCAGGAGTCAGCAAATTCTGGCCTGTGTGCCAAATTCAGCCCAGCACCTATTTTTGTCTATAAAGTTTTATTGGAACGTGCTCACGCCCACTCACTTCTGTGCTGCCCGTGGCTGCGTCCGTGCTATAACGGCAGAGTAGTGTAGTTTCGACACTGACCATATGGCTCACAGTCTAAAATACTTATTATCTGGCCCTCGACAGAAAAAGTTTGCCTACCTCTTATCTAATGCCACCTACCAAAGACCATCATCATTTTATTTGGTATATATCTTTCTAATATTTTTCTGTGTGTACACATACACTGGAAAAAATGACATTGTATTCTATATTAGGGCCCTCAATTCTGCAGATGATGGAAATGTTCTATATCTGCACTGTCCAATATAACTAGTGAGTGCTTGAAATGTGCCTTGTGTAACTGAGGAACTAAATTTTTCATTTTATTTAATTATAATCAATTAACATTTAAACAGCCACATGTGACTAGTAGATGCCACAATGAACAGAACTTTCTTGAAATATTATTTGCTTAATATTTCATGGTCATTTCTTCAAATCATTAAGTATTTTCCATAAAACCCCTTTTTATGACTGTATTATATTATAACGTATGGATGTGTTATCATTTACATAGACAAGCCCCTATCACTGACACTTGGATTGTTCCAGATTTTTCACTATTATAAGCCAGTTCTGTGATGAACATTTCTGTGCATACAAATATTTGCACATGAGTATGGTTATTGAGTTAGGATAAATTTCTAGATGCAGTATTGTTTGATGAAAGAACATAAATATTGTAAATATTGTTCAGATTTTCGAAATACATCATCAAATTGGTGGAGAGATCCTTTCATTCCACATACTTGACAGCAGTGTAGGAGAATGCCTGGTCTTTGTACTATTCTGTGTGTATTTTTAAGAATTGTCCTGAAAAGCCTCTCTTCCTTGTCTGCTCCATCTGGACCGAAGCATCCCTTTGGACGTCAAAGGGATAATTGAGCAGGATGCTTTCTGAAGACCCATTAGCGTGTGGAGAGAGGTAGGGACTGAGAGCAGAAAGGAAGCGTTTGCCACTGAAGTTATCTACACAATCAAGGCTTTAGGCAACTTGATTAATTTGGGTGCCCCTGTCTAAATTTAGTGCTGTGGACAAAGTCCTTATGCTGTAGCAGATCCTGACGTGGAAATAGTCTTGCTGGTGGGGGTGGGGGATGGGTGTAGGGGTGGTTACGATGTAAATGAACTTGTTTGGGGGAAAATGAAACAGGTATGCAAATGGAGGAGGGGGAGTCAGTAGCTCCTTTCCTTCCTCCACCTCCCATTCCCGAGGCTGGAAGTTTTAAGAAACAGGCAACAGAGAAATAGAGGGATGGAGGAATAAGGCCTTTGGAAGTCCATAAGGGGTTCAGACACCAAACACAAGTGGTGTAAACAACAGTAAGATGTGGCGGAGCAGAGAGGGGGCTTCTAGTGACAAAAACATGGAATTGAATTTCACTCGGCTGTCTCATCGTGCATCCTGAGTAAGTGGCTTCATCTCTCTGGGCCTCAGTTTTCTCAAGAGAATAATAATAGTACTTTATGCCTAAGGATTATTAAAAATAATCTATGGCGGGGACGATGGCTCATACCTGTAACCCTAGCACTTTGCGAGGACGAGGCAAGAGGATTGCTTGAAGCCAGGAGTTCAAGACCAGCCTGAGCAAGAGTGAGACTCTTAGCTGGGCATGGGTGAATGTGCCTGTAGTCCCAGCTACTAGGGAGGCTGAGGCAGGAGGATGGCTTGAGCCCAGGAATTTGATGTTGCAGTGAGCTGTGATTACACCACTGCACTCTAGCTCGGGTGACCCAGCGATGGAGTGAGACCCTGTCTCAAATAAATAAATAATTTAAAAAATAATCTATGTAAAAAATTCAGTGCAGGGCCTGACTCATATTTAAAGCAACAAAAGGACAAGTGAGGGCCACTGATGGGGTAGGGCTATCTTTCTCTCATGCCTACAACCAGGGGGCGGCCTCCTCCTGAGGGCTGGCCCACCTCCTTCCTCACTGTGGCCATTCTCACCACTGACTGGCAGGCCCCTTGGCCTGGGCCCCCAGCCAGCTGTAGCGTATGTGTTGCTCAAAGAGGAAAGCCTCTTCTTATAGTATATATTTTACTCAGGCCTTCCTGAAAGTCAATGACTTACCATTTAGGATGGCCTGGGACCTGGGCTACTTGCTACTGTCAGGATTTTGGGGCAGGGGTGACTGTCCCCTACCCTGTCTTAATATTTACTTTCTTCCCAGTAACTGATTATCATAGATCAGGTCAGACCTGTCCGAGGCTGCCGATGCCTTTAGATGGTTTCCCACCGATGTTCATTCTTTGTCTTTAAAATGTATTTGCTTTTGTCATTTTTTGTAACTTAGGGACTCCAATTCCAACTGTCTAATACAGGGGCATCACTACTGTACAACATAGAGAAAGACAACACATTAGTCAATTTGTGGGCAATTATATTCCTCTCCTGCTTGGGTAGATCTTTCTCTGCTCCTTTTAAAATGAACAAAGGCCAAAAGTAACTGGAGAAAATGTCCAAAGGGAAGAATAAAGCTAACATGAAAGACAGCCA